>WBMZ01013875.1:9734-20037 GCA_013400975.1 Atrichornis clamosus
TGTGGAGAAGAAGCCGTATCAAGCTGGGGCTCAAGAGCCTCGTCAGCAAGGGCACCCTGGTGCAGACCAAGGGCACCGGCGCCTCCGGCTCCTTCCGTCTTAACAAGAAACCAGGAGAAGTGAAAGAAAAAGCCCCCAAAAAAAGGACGCCTGCAGCTAAGCCTAAGAAGTCAGCGGCCAAAAAGCCCGCCGGCGCCGCCAAGAAGCCCAAGAAAGCGGCAGTGAAGAAGAGCCCGAAAAAGGCCAAGAAGCCGGCGGCCACGGTGGCCAAGAAAGCGGCTAAGAGCCCCAAGAAAGCCGCGAAGGCAGGCCGCCACAAGAAGGCAGCGAAGAGCCCAGCTAAGGCGAAGGCGGTGAAGCCCAAAGCAGCCAAGCCTAAGGCAGCCAAGCCCAAAGCGGCCAAGGCAAAGAAGGCAGCGCCTAAAAAGAAGTAAATTAAACCAGAAGAGTTTTGCTCTACATATTTGTTATCCAACGGCTCTTTTAAGAGCCACCCACACTTTCTCTAAAGGAGCTGACGCACCGAGGTCGTCCGTAACCTGCAGCAAGGATCCAGTAATTCGTAAGTCGTCAAGAGGTCAATTGTGTCTTGGTTTTTTCTCCCTAGGATTACCGAAAAAAATACTAACGAGCACGGTGTAGCGCGGCGGCTTTAGGGAAGTGTAGACTTTTTTTTTTCCGTCGAGTAATTACTTTGACTACCAAGAAGCAATGTTTTATAATGATTTGATAGAAAATCGGATGTATGTTTTTTTAAAGATATATTTTGTAACAAAATAATGCAATTGCCAGGCACGCTACTACTGAGCCATGTCTAATCTATTGTATTATTTTTCTGAAGGTATCTCCGTAAATGCCTTTGTCTATTTGGGGTAAGAGGGGAGGGTTTCTTTACTGACACAAAAATAGCCCTGAGCTCTCCCAATCCTTTTGTTCCCGATGATAAAGAAAGCTTTAAGTATTGAAAAAGCCCGCCCTGCCCAAGGATTGGCCAGCGGAGATTCCGGCCCTCTGCCCTTCCCCCTCCTTTCCCCGAAGACGATTACGCCTCTTATCTCTACAACTGTATCAGCCACTTAGAGAAGAAAGAGGGGGAAAAGGGGGGAGGGACGGGAACTCTCAACGAAGAAGTGTTCCGACATAAGAACTACAGAGAAAATATCCCATACCAGGAACAACTTGCATGGGGAGGACGTTTTGGTACGACTTTGTTAATAAAAATATGGAAAGCGTTACTACTATCAAGCCAAAAATACTATTAATAAACATGGAAAAAAATAAAAGCGAGTTGAGTAGTTAATGTAAAACAATGTAGCTGTTGTTCCGATAACTCAGCTCTCTCATGATCTTGTGGGTGGCTCTGAAAAGAGCCTTTGGATTTCTCCAGAAGAGAAAATGCGCCACTTTTCCTTTGTGCTCACTTGGGTTTAGCCTTGTGGCTGTCGGTCTTCTTGGGCAGCAGCACGGCCTGGATGTTGGGCAGCACGCCGCCCTGCGCGATCGTCACCTTGCCCAGCAGCTTGTTGAGCTCCTCGTCGTTGCGGATGGCGAGCTGCAGGTGGCGGGGGATGATGCGCGTCTTCTTGTTGTCGCGGGCCGCGTTGCCCGCCAGCTCCAGGATCTCGGCCGTCAGGTACTCCAGCACGGCCGCCAGGTACACCGGGGCGCCGGCGCCCACGCGCTCCGCGTAGTTGCCCTTGCGCAGCAGCCGGTGCACGCGGCCCACGGGGAACTGCAGCCCGGCCCGCGACGAGCGCGACTTGGCCTTGGCCCGCGCCTTCCCGCCCTGCTTTCCGCGGCCAGACATTGTTTCTTGCTCTCGCTCCTCTAACAAGAACCCAAAGAAGAACGCAGCTAGCACTCGGCGCGCCTCACGTCTTCCGTCGCTTTACTATCTCGTCCCTTTGCTGATAGGCTGAGAAGTAGGTCTCCTGTGGGCAGCCAATGAGGAGGCGAATCGAATTCTGACCAATAAAGCACCACTATTCCGAGGTGATGACGTATTGTTGTGGTCTGGCCAATGACAGTACGCAAAGATAATACTGCTCATTTGCATATGGGAGCTATAAATATGTGGCCCGCAGCCGCTTTCTTTCATTTCGCCCGTGCTTTGGTCGAGGAACTGTTCCGTGTTTTGTAAGAGGCGTGGTGTTGCTGCGATGCCTGAGCCGGCCAAGTCCGCCCCCGCGCCCAAGAAGGGCTCCAAGAAGGCGGTCACTAAGACCCAGAAGAAGGGCGACAAGAAGCGCAAGAAGAGCCGCAAGGAGAGCTACTCGATCTACGTGTACAAGGTGCTGAAGCAGGTGCACCCCGACACGGGCATCTCGTCCAAGGCCATGGGCATCATGAACTCCTTCGTCAACGACATCTTCGAGCGCATCGCCGGCGAGGCCTCGCGCCTGGCGCACTACAACAAGCGCTCCACCATCACCTCGCGGGAGATCCAGACGGCCGTGCGGCTGCTGCTGCCCGGCGAGCTNAGACGGCCGTGCGGCTGCTGCTGCCCGGCGAGCTGGCCAAGCACGCCGTGTCTGAGGGCACCAAGGCTGTCACCAAGTACACCAGCTCCAAGTAAATGCCTGTTGCAAATACTGTTTAACCCAAAGGCTCTTTTAAGAGCCACCCATGTTTTCAGGAAAAGGGCTGTAAAATCAAGCAAGGAAAAACACCTTTTTTAGCTTCCTATTGTGGAATCCTATCTTTCAGGGGGGATTTTTGCATAGTCCGTATGGGTTACTTCGATAAAAGATGCTCTACAGTTTCCTGTGCTACTGAACATTCACTAACTGGGCAATAACTCTATAAAAGAGGTTTTAATTTGATTTTGGTGTGGGTTTGTTTTTTTACGTTATACTGGTTTTCCTTAATTTATGGTCTCGCAATTTTCAGTATCTTCACCAGTTGTCTTAACTAAAATGTTCACAGGATCTATTTTTTTTTCAGTAACTTGGCCTAGCTTCTCCCTATGCCTGCTTTATATTTCCTTTGCAACTAAAAAAACCCCACGTTAAGATTAATGATTTATATACCTATCTGACCTTTTCTGCATTTATCCATCACTAACTTTGTTAAATACGAAGATACCAGCTACTCAGCTGACTTTGAAAGCTATCAGAGTTTATCATATAGCTACTAATTATGCTCAAATTGCAGGCTTTCTGAATTTCTCCATCACATTTTTGAATAATTACATGCTACCATAGATGCAGATCAAAGCCATTATCACTTTAAAACTGGATCTGAATAATCCTAAATTTCAAGTATATATTGTGGACTTCTGAACATACTTAATTCATACAGGGACTACAGAATCATAAATCAACTTTTCTGTACTGACTTGCATATTGTTTGATAGTACAAGTAATGAGACAGGCACCTGGTCTCTCATAAATCTGTCACCTATTATCTAATCAAAGTTAATTCCAGTTTGAAGGTTTATGGGGAATTCTCAGTTGGTTTTCAGATATCCAGTGGGAATAGGCATTCTCCGTACTCTTCTTCAGCACCCTGAAATGGTGTTTTGACATCTCTAAGTGCTTTAGTAGTGCAAGATCTGAAACATAAGTTTTATATTCTGGGCCTCTGTACATGCCTAATACCTTAAAAAATGAATAAACCATGGTATTTTGCAGTTTCTAGACTTTAAGTGTACCTGGGTTGCTAGAAAAGGATCATACCATATGTGCATATAAAAGTGCTCATATTTTGACAGCAAAGATGATCACTAGAGGAATTTGACAGTGGCTGTTATTCTGTATAACCAGTCATATAAAAATACCTTAGTTTAAATTACAGCTACACAGGACAGCCCTGTTGCCTGACTTAAAGCAGGAGCTTGGTGATGCCTTTTGGCCTCCCAGCTCATAAGTGGTTGTTTTGTCTTTCCCGTCTCTGTACGCTGCGTGTTGCATGCTTCATTAACAGCTGTCACAGAAATTCAGAGGATTTTTTTTTTAAATAGATTGTTTCAGTATATGAAATTGTTTCTAGGCCCATGAAACTCTTCCTTCAAAGAAAACTAAATGTTTCTGATTGCTTCTTTTAGTTTCAGTATGAATGGTAAGGCAATCTTAGGGGACTGTAGTGTGAACATAGCATTTGACATCAGATCTGGTTGTAACACAACTCATTTTTCTAACAGTGCTGAGAACAATCTCTGAACGGACAAAGAGCTACTACCATGAAAGTCTTTTGTCCTTGTCCTTTTCACCAGAGGTAAAAGTAGTAGGATTTAAGCTCAGCAAAAATAACAAACATAACAATTTCATGCCACAATAGGATGAACATTCAAAACCAATAATGTAAATAGTGTGAATATAAAATCATGTGACAGCTTATTCTTCCATCATTCATGTTCTTTACTCTTCTTTCCTATTTATTTCAAAGCAGTGCTCTTTGAATTCTGAAAGACACTCTACCCAGATGACATCACCCAGCAACAGTAAGATGGCACAGTATTCAAATACATCATCCTGGTACAGCAGGAATTATTGCCACTGCCACCTAGACCATGAAGGAGTTAAGCCGATGCCACCTCAATCAGGATTCCTCCCCTAGGTTCCTCCTTGAAGATGAGCTTCCTATCTACTGAGTAAATAAGTAGTTTCTTTATCCAACATGCAGAGCAGATAGAGCTCAATGCCTCCAAAGAGGAACCCCCTACACCAGATTGCAACCCAAATTATATCTGTACCATCCTAGACCCGATCCCCAAATCCAATAATTAAATTATTGTTAGTGGTCCCTTGATTTCATATTGATTTTCTCAGTCACTGGGCTGGCTGCCCTCTGAAGTTTTCTCAGTTTCTTGGGGTTGTTTCCTTGGTCCTTCTTCATTCTGCTTCCATCTTGCCAGTTGTTCTGTATTTGTGGAATGAGTTTTATAAAAAAGTTTACACTCTTATCAGCTCAGCTGCCCTAAGGTTTCAACTTGTTGAGTTTCTAGTGCTAAGAAAAGTTATTAATCACAACAATTCTCAAAACTGAAAAGTTCTAAAATGCATAACCTTTAAACAGGCCCTTCATGTTGTATTTTAATCTACTCTCCATGTCAACCTTCAAAATGCCTATTGATCCATAGCAACTGAAATAGAGGGTGTATTTACACTTGGTTATAAAAACATTTTTTCAAAAATAATTTTTTTATATCAGCATGTTTTTGTATATCAAATTATCAGAGTGATATTACAATTTAGTCCTGTAGTGAATAACCAGCAAAAAAGAATACTGAAGAACAATACAACCAGTTACAAAAAATTCACCTATTTTATTTTTACTAGAATAATGAAGTTAGTAACATTCCTGGAAAGACATATATCTTCTCTAGATCACCATGCCTACATGAAAATTTATGTTTATTCATCATCACATTTAAAAAAGAAAACACCCTCTGCTTTTATTTCTGCAAAAGTGAAATACACCAGCTGGGTAAAGAAATAACTGTATTCTCTAGTTAACTGACTGAACAGTGAATCAGAAATGAGAAATAGATGACAAAAACCTCAACAAGTCACCAGTCTGTAGCAATTTTTTGCTACTTCCTGGGAGTTGTTTGTTAGTTTGAGTGGTTTTTAGTTGGTTTTTTGTTGTTGTTGTTTTATGTTTGTGTTTTGTCTTTATTAATGGAGTAAAGAAATATCTACTCATCTGCTTATGAAATAAATTTTTTTTTTAATGCCCACAGATTGTAATTACTTGACACACAGGGCAAATTACTGCCATGTTAGTTTCCCAGAGACTTTCTTTTCCATTTTAAATAGAAAAGAATACATTCTAAAATAATTACCATTGCAAGAGAAAGTATTGACTGCAGCTCTGGTGTTATACACACCTTGATGTAATGTTTTTGGCCAGTAATGAAAATCTGCCCAGTAGTTCAGATTGTAAACAAAAAAAAGTTGAAATTTTAAGTTCTAAAAACCTGGTCTTAGGGTTGTGCTGTCCAGAGAAGAGCGCAGCTCAAGACATGACACAAATCTCACCTGAGAAGAGGGCTGAAAGTAGAGGGGAATGCAGCTGACAACTTCTCCCATCCCATCTCACACACCTACAAGGAAGGAAGCAGCATTGCCATGAGAAGGGGCAGCTCTTGAAGGATGGGGGTCACAGAACCAGCGGCCCGTGTAGGTGAAAGGGTGTTTTAGGTTTTGGGTTAGGTTTCTTTCATGGCTACAAAAAACTAAATTATTTGACAGCAGTCCTGATGGAGTGGTTGTTCCAAAAGCATTCCTTGTCAAAAACAATAGCATAGCAGGTATTAATCACAAAGGTTCATCCTTTTTTTTTAATCACTGAAAATCTCAGGAAATCGTTCTGGACATACCTCCATTTTGCAACAAGAAAATAAGTAGATTGAAAAGTTACAGAACAGATTGAAATTTTAATCCCAAATAAAATCCACAACCTTTTTGTACTTGTAGTCCTACTTATACTGCATATAGATTTTTTTTACTTGCAAAGGTCATAGGAAAATGGGAGAAATGATTCCTGAAATAAGAAGAGAACACACATAGAGAGCTACATCTGAAATTTGGACTTCAGACAGAGTAAAAAGGATATTGACCTACCTTCGTGCAGCATCAGAGCTGAGAAGAAATGCACACATCTCTTGTATGCATCCTTTTTTCCTCTTGTAGCAAGTAGCAGCCACTGCAACATTAAAAAATATGAACATTCCACATGATCAAATTGGTTTTTTTCCCTTATGCACTTGGGACACAACAAGACTAGTGTCTTTAGTCATCCCAGTTAGAAAAGAGGACAAAAATTACCATAGGAACGGCATAGCCCCAATCTTTCTACACATCAAAAGGTGTCTCTAAGCAGAGCTGCCTCCACCTGTGCTCAACAGACCAGACCGACTGCATGACAGACAAACCCGGGTGCCTGGACTCAACTGAGCCGGCTCAGGGAGACAAGTTTATCTGAGTTGGTTCCACTGTCTGCATGCAGGGACTTTTGAAATCGCTGGTAGAAATCCTATGGAAGAAGAGAAATAGTTACATTTCACAGGCATATTTAGCTGATGGAGTCTTAGCCTTAATGGATATTTAAATGTCAAGCAAAACCTCATAGGATGTGTTGTACTTCAAACTTACCACAACAGCTTTAAGTTGTGCATTTACTGACAGGACAAAAATAAAACAGTGAGGGTTTCTAAAACACTGATAAATTCAATCAGAGCGACTAACCCTTCTCCTAATACCAGTAAGCAAGATAAATCTTCTGCTCCTTTTGTTTTCACTTTTACAGTATATTCCAGCTGAGAATGTTTGCATGGAAGACCATATTTCTCAGCAGGAAATGACACAGGTTATAAAAACCAGGGGGAAATATCAGGAAACTGCAGATGAACTGGGATTGATTTACAGCATTTATCTGATCTAAATAATGTCTATTTTTCTGCTTTACCCTATAGGTTTGTTTCTTCACAATGGAAGAGTAAAAAATGCTTTAGTTTGTGGGGAAGGTGGGAAAAAAGGTGAAGAGGAAATACCTTGTTCCTGGATTTAAAAATTTAGGGCCCTGCTCTGCCCTTCCAGGAGATATCCGTCCCTTTTCTTTGCATTGTCCCCACTGTTCTCAGGTGCCTCTTGCAGTGCAGAGGGTTGGAGGAGACCGCAGAGCAGCACAGCCCGCTGAGCTCCAAGCCTGAAACGCCCCTATTCCCACTTCGAAGTCCTCCTCGACCCTGGCTGGCCCCCCTCCCTGCTTCTCTTCGAATCGTCCCCTGTTACCCCCCCGTTTCCCTCTTCCAGGAGGCGGATTAGTCCTTAAGTAACCTTTCCTGGCACCAAGCGGGGAGCAGGAAAATATATGCTTGTCACGACCGGACAAACAAACTCGAAGGATTTCATCGTCGCTGGAGAAACGATGGTTTTTGGTGGGAATTGTCCCCTCTGTTATTCACCCCGTGCTACATTTGTGCAGCAACGGGATAACTAAGCTTCAGCCGAGTTCTGCTTAACGTGCCCAAATGAAACTCGTGCGATTAAATCACAGAATGCACAACGAAGGAAAAAACCAAACCACAAATTCGTATATGATTAATTCGTTTTAACGCACAGCCAGCTCATCAATCCGGGAGCCACTGTGCCTTCCGCCGTTCGAAACTGCGCACAGACTCCTTTGCTCAAGCACGGTGGGTGAAGAGGGAGGTGCAGTGGGGGATGCGGCGTCAGCGGACGGGCCGCGAGGGAGGGAGGACCCGGCGGCACGCGCGGGGTGGGGTGGATGGGGTGCTAATGATGCACTGTCCGAAGGTCTGTCCTGTCGGAGTTGTTAAGTGCTCCCCTTAACACAGGCCCCAGGAGGCAGTTTTCTCTTTTTCTCCTCCCTATCAGAAGCATTTTCACCTTCCTCTCCCATTCTTCTGTTGCAAAACCAAGTTGCTGTCAAAGAAATATCCGGGTATCCGTCTGTGCCGATTACAGGAGACTGTCAGTTTTCACACCAGCATTGTTAGGACATACGTACAGTTTTCAAAACCAATCTGCCCACTTACCCCAGTTGCGGTAAACCACATCTACAAAGCATCTTCACAAGAGTGTCTGGCAGTACAATATACATTCGAGGTCCTGTGGCACTTCGTAATTTAGACCTCTTGTAGCCTTATCTTTAATTTTTGGGTTTGCTTCCCATGCACGTAGTTCGAAACTGGAACTACATAATGACAAAACACATTCCTCAGCAGAAAAAATAAGAGGAATGGCTGCAAGAATTATTAATATCATATCTTCTTGACTATTACCATTGTATCCTTGCTATCAGAGCATTCTTTTATAAGGGAAAGAAACCCATAAAATTATTCTCCTGGAAATTTCTACAGTCTTCAAACTAGAATTTAATTCACTTACACAACATCGAGATGATGCACCCAGGGTTTCTTAGAAGTCTTTCCCATTGTTTGCTACTATCCAATATGCAGACGGGTTTCATTATGTGGAGCAAGGTGGCACAGAGGGGAGTGTAGATTTCCTTCCCCTGTGGAGGGGTGAATTTATCACCAAACCACTTTTAAGAAAATTAAACTCAGTGAACACCGGCTCACAGATGTTAACTCACATCTCTTTTTCCCTATACTGGAGTATAGAGATAGGGAAAACCGTGGTTATCTTGAAAAGTGCTCCTGTTGCTGCAGTGCCACGAACTGCAAAAAAGAGCTTAATAAAGTCAAGAAGTGGCCGGCCTTTGTGTCCAAGATCCTGCAAGAGATACTAAGGTAAAATAGGCCAGGAGGAGCCCCGTTAAAGCCAGAAGGAAATCGAAAGCCAGCAGTGTAGCACCAAAGCAAACAAACTTTGAAGCAAGACTGTGACCTGCTGTAACAGCCACAGCTTTTCTAAGAACGACTCACTTTTTCCCAAAACCAAGTACCAGCTCAAAACTCCCCATACCACAGGGAGAAGAGGGCGTGGATCCAGTGAGTAGTGCAAGAAAAATGAAATTATAAGCGATAGTGCTCTTTCCAGTGTAACACAGCGACCATCACCGTAGTGCCACATCACGTCAGAGCACTGAGAACACTGGCAACTCTTCCCTCCCTGAAACCTTTCCCTAGTGTTCTACGATTCTGTCAACGAAAGTCAGAGGGACTCTTGCATACAGGATGTTAAAATGCAGCAAAAAATGGAAATCAGTCAGGGGCTCGAGGATGGGAAAGCCCCTCTTGTGAAACGATTCAGGGTTTGTCACATTGCCAAGGCAATGTGATTTTATTCAAGGCTTAATCTTTTGTGTGCAAGTTTTGCTTCCCTTCCCACTCCCCCTTTTCTAAAACATGAAGGTGCAACAGTGATCGACTACTACTTAGTACACTCAAAAAGAACATAAATAATCCATGCTGATAAGACTTCCGTTAATGTTGTCCTCTAATAGCGCACTTAGAGCAAAGCAAGAACTGGCTGGCAAGGATGTGTAATAAACCCTACTTGCCACTTCTAACAGAGTAAAAATGTCAGCTTTCTCAAAACACAAAAAAAACTTTATTAGACAATTAAAACATTTTTAAAAGGCATAAAACAACGAAAATTCATTTCTCTGGGGAGAAGTATAGGTTCTTAAAAAATTAGCAACTAGCATTAATAAAACAACCTCTCTGCAAAACAAGAAGAGAGGAATGGAGAATAGCATAATTAAAGACTTGAAAATCCAATTTACGTGTTTCTAGCCGCACTCACTAGAACCAAAACTGCAGTGACTCAACCCTTTATGACCAATGTGGGTGGCTCTGAAAAGAGCCTTTGGGTTTCTCGATTAGCCTCAAAAAACATTTACTTCGGTTTAGCCTTGTGGCTGTCAGTCT
>WBMZ01013876.1:552-42001 GCA_013400975.1 Atrichornis clamosus
CCATTCTTTTTCTTTTTAGATCCTCATAGACTGGTACTCCTAATTGGTCTTCATCTGGTCCTGGTAAAAGGAAGATTCCTGGCTGTATGATCCCCAGAGTACAACTCCCTTCCCACTGGGAGGGGAGTTTTGGGTACGCTCTTTTCTCACAAATTCAATATAAGCTATCTGGTGCTTTCTAATAACCATTTTTCTGTTGATTTATATTCTCCCAAAATTTGGATATTTCTGGGATCTCAAAATACGGATTCTTGCCTATATCATTACATTGATAAAGTCTGATTTCGTTATTACACTCACAGTCTTTTATTTTTCTCTGGGCCCATACAGAATTGATTCCTCTGGGATCCACCATATAAAAGTTCCATTACTAACTTATACCTCTTACAGGGAATATTTCTTACTTTGTTAAGAAAATTCTTCCCAGTGTGCCAGAGACATTCTTCTCCTATCACTGTTGAACTTAAATTCCACCCTTCTGGTCAGTCTTCCCCTCTTATATTTGTTCGGTTCCACTTAAGGAGTTCAACAGGGTCTAAGCTGCTGCCTTTGTATGGCCATTCCTCTGTCATTAAGGCCCCTCCACAAACCCAACAGTTGGTTGTGTTTAGTTCCTTACTTATCCTTTCCCCCAATTCCACAAAGAGGTTTTTCCCAAATCTCGAGATATCTATTTCTTTTTCTAATTGCTGTTTAAGTTTCGTATACAAATCTTGGTGTGGAGTTGACACAGAGTTAGATTGCTGTGCTGGCTTTACCTTTTTGTTTACTATTTGTTCTTTTACCAAGTCTTGGGCCCTGTCCTTTAGGGCAAATGTAAAACAAACCCGTCTTTCCCCCTTTGGATATTTACTTCCCAACCTATTACCACTTGTTCCTAAATTTTCCGCAATCCAGTATTTTTTCCCATTTTGCATACAGGTACCTAATTTGGATGGGTTGTAACAGTGGCTGTTGACGTGGGTGTGAGTAATAAGAAAGGAACCCCAGGTTCTTTCCATGTAAAGCATTCGGTAGCATTGGTGATGTGATTTTGCTGGTATCCCGAAAGGGAAGAGACAAAAAATGAGTGACAGAAGAAGGAATAATAGAGGTCCGGTATGGCTTGTACCCCCACCTCCCATGCCTGTGGGGTTGCTACCCATAGCAGCTGTGTGTGATCTTCTCGGTGGTGAGTACAGTGGCCAATCCTGGTCTTGCCCTCTATTTCCTTGCCACTTCCTTTTTGCTAATGTCCAGGCAAATAACTTTTGACACTTCTTATCTGTAGTTTCCCACCGTTCCTCAATTACCTCCCACTCAACAGGCACTAGTAATTCCCATCCACAGAGCAAAGTTATTATCTCAGTTATTCCTAGTTCTGCTTGGACAGGCAATGAGTTTGGCACACGACACTTCATGCAACGAGGGCACTGTTTATGTGAACTACAATACTAATTTTTCCCACATCTTACGCATTTATATTTAACTCAGCTAGCATGTCCAGTACTGGGATGAATCAGACAGGGTGTATGGTATGGTACTGATGGAGGCTGTAATATCTCTTCGAGGTTAGGATACAGTCTCTTCTCTTCTTTATACAAGTCACAGGCTAAAGCCAAAACATGAGGACTCTCTGATCAAAACAGTCCTGATCCTCCAGTTTTGGAGTGGAAGTATTTCTCCCCAAGGGGGGTGTCGGAGGCTCCTCAGAACTTGTCCAGATGGCACTTGGAACCACTGATGTAAGCTTGGCCTTACTTCCCAATTAGGTGTGATTCTTGGTACATTCCTTGGATCATTTGGGTTCTCCCAGTTCATTACCACCCCATCCTTGCTTAAAGTTAACTTGGTATCACCTGACGTAGATGTTATAGTCCACTCCTTGGGTTTGTCCACAGGTCCTTTGATTCTGCTGGCGTGGATCCACCCTCTTTCTCGGGTCTGGATCACTGCCTCAGTTGTCAGTAGTACCTGAAAAGGACCTTCCCATTGTGGAATTAAAGATTGCTCTGTCTATGTTTTCACTAGTACCCATTCCCCTGGATGGATATTATGGATTTTAAATTCTAAAGGTGTGGTTTGAGGGATTATCCCTTTTAACCGCAAATTTTCAAGCATTTTTGCAATTATGATGACATTTTCTAACACTCATTTCCCTTATTTTATAAGTAGCAGTTTCATGTTGGGTTGTCAGAAAGGGTAATCTGAACATCATCTCATAAGGTGACACTCCCAGGTCTGACCTGGGTTGTGTTCAGATTCTCAACAGAGCCAAAGGCAAACACTTTACCCATGACATTTGTGTTTCAATCATTAGTTTTGTTAGAGTTCTCTTTAAAGTCTGGTTCATCCTCTCTACCTGGCCCGAACTCTGTGGATGCTGTGGGATACGTAATTCCCATTTTATTCCTAAGGCTTGAGTTATTTGCTGTAAGACTCTTGATGTAAAATGTGTTCCTCTATCTGAGTCTATTTTGTCAACCATTCCATACCTGAGAATAATTTGTTCCAAAAGGGTTTTACATACTACATTAGCTGTAGCTCTGGCAGTGGGGACTGCTTCTACCCAATGAGTTAAATGGTCTATTATTACTAATAAAAACTTTCACCTCTGCACTTGGGGAAGTTCAGTAAAGTCCACTTGGATACTTCGAAATGATCGCAAAGCTAATTCGCGGCCTCCTGGTGTTGTTTTTCTCATTACCTTTTTATTTACCTTTTGGCAAGTTATACATTTCTCAGTTACTTGTTTTGCCAATCCAAAGATCCCAATGCACCCATAATTCCTTAAAAAGTGATCACACAATGCCTGAGTACCCCAATGAGTCTTTTGATGCGTGTCTTCTAACATTTTTCTAGTAAGTGGCTTATTAAGTAACTGCCTCCCATCAGGAAGTTTCCATTTTCCAGACTGATCTTTTTCTCCCCCTGTCTTACTTAATTCTTCTGCTTCACTAAATTTTGGAACTTCCAATTCTTCCTTGTCTGGGGTTAAAATTAACATAAGTTTTTCTGTCCTGCTTTCTGCTGCATCTTTAGCTTCTTGATCTGCCAAATTATTCCCTCTTATTTCTGGGGTCATTCCCCTTTGGTGTCCTTTAACATGTACTACAGCTATTTCTTCAAGCATTTTAATGCTTCTAAAACCTCTAAAATGAGTCTCTCATGTATCAGTCTTTTTCCTTTTGAATTTAGTAACCCCCTTTCTTCCCAAATTTTTCCAAAGGTTTGTACTATTCCATAGGCATAGTTTGAATCAGTATATATGGTTCATTTCTTTTGTGTTAAATATTCTAGTGCCCTTTTTAGCGCATATAATTCACAAGATTGAGCTGACCAATTTGAAGGTAATTTCCCTTTCTCGATGGTCTGCATGTTCTTCCCATCAACCAAAGCATATCCTGACATCTTTTTTCCTTGTAAACATCTAAATGAACCATCAACATTATTCTTTCCCCTTCTGGGAGGGCCTGTTCTGCTAAATCTTCCTGAACTTTAGTTTGGTATTGTATAATTTCTAAACAATTATGTGTTAAGTCACTTTTTGGTTCTCCATATAAAAATTGAGCTGGATTTAAACTCTTGTTTACTTCTAGTGTCAAATCATTATCATTTATTAGAATTGCTTCATATTTTAACATCCTGGAATCTGTTAACCATTTTTCAGCTTTTTGATTTAACACATTTCAGACTGCATGAGGTGTACACACAATTAGTTTGCTTCCAAAAGTAAATTTACGACTCTCTTCTACTAAAATGGCAGTAGCTGCTATAGCTTGAATACATACTGGCTAGCCATGGCTCACTGGATCNGAATACATACAGCCATGGCTCACTGGATCTAACAATTTAGAGAAATAAGCTACTGGCCTTTATATTCCTCCCCACTCCTGGACTAAAACTCCATGAGCCACTCCACTTTCCACATTCACATACAAGTAAAAGGGCTTCTCTAATGAAGGTAAACTCAAAGCTGGTACTGAGGCTAATTTAAACTTCAATTCTTCTAATTTATTGTTATCTTCCTTAGTCCACTCTATATTGTTTTCCTCTGTCAGTTTTTCATATAAAAATTTTACTGCTTGAGTATATCCTTCGATCCATAATCTACAGTATCCCAATAATCTAAGCAGTCTTCTTATTTCCTTCTTTGAAGAAGGAGGGGGAAGAGATAAAATCCCTGCAATCCTCTCAGGATTTAGTTTTCAGCTGCTTTTACTTATTAAGTGACCAAGATACTTTACTTCTGATTCCGCAAATTGTAATTTCCCTTTTGACACTCTTAATCCTTTTTCCCCAAGAAAATTCAAAAGTCCTATAGTGGCCTCCCTAACTTCAGCTTCAACTTCTCCTGATAATAAAAGATCATCTACATATTGGATAATTTGTATTCCAGGAGGAGTGGGGAACGTCTGTAATATTTCTTCTAAAGCTTACCCAAATAGATTTGGAGACTCAGTCAATCCCTGTGGTAGTGTTGTCCGTATTAACTGCTGCTTTCTCCCAGTACTTGGATCCTCCCATTCAAAGGCAAAAATATTTTGACTGTCCTCTGCTAACGGGCAGGCCCAAAAAACATCTTTAAGGTCCACTACACTAAACCACTGATGCTGAGGTGGGACTTTACTTAAAAGAGTATAGGGGTTGTGTACCACTGGGTAACGGGTCCGAGTTCTTTTCTTAACTTCCCTTAAATCTTGTACTAATCTGTAGGTCACATCAGGCTTCTTTACTGGGAGAATAGGGGTATTATGAGGAGACATACAAGGCTCCAGTGTCCCATCCTTTATCAATTATTCTATTACCGGCTTTAAGCCTTCTCTTCCTTCTAAGGATATAGGGTACTGATGGACACGTATGGGACATTCTTCTCTTTCAATAATGACCCTTATGGGGTTTATATTCAATCCTCCCCTATTTTCTTCCCCAGCCCAAACTTCTTTGTTAATCCTTCCCTTATCTTCTTGGCCGAGTTTTAACACTTTAGCTGTCATCTTTCCTTCCTCTGGTATAAATCCTATTCCTAATTGTATTTGCAAGTCTCTCCCCAGTAAGTTGCAACCTGCTCCAGGAACTAATAAGACATCTCCCATTCCTATTCTGGTTTCCCCTTCAATTACTACGTTTTTAATGACAGGAACTTTAAGCCCCTCTCCTTTTGCTCTTCTTACTTTTACAGCGTCATTATTTATGTTACATCCCCTTGGAATATTTACTACACAAGTTTTCTCTGCCCCAGTGTGAACTATAAATTCTAATACTTCCTCTTGGGGGCCTACTTTTAAAGTTATCAAAGGCTCTAGATGGTATTTATCCCCCAGAAAACAGAGCCCATGACGTCCCTATTCTTCTTCTGGGCGTATTTCTTGGAGTATTTTCAGGTTTTTCTTTAGATGAGGGCATTCCCTCTTATAGTGTCTCTCTTCCCCACAATAGAAACAGACATTTTTTATTTGCTCCTGAGATTTTGATCATGCTGGCGTTCTGTTTCTTCCCTTTTACCTGTCTCTAAAACCAGAATATTTGGGAATGGTGCCTGGGGGCTTCAGATTCCTCTGAGAGTTACCCTTTCGCATAGCAGCTATCATGATTTTTGCTTCTACTTTGGCTTTTTCTTCATCTCTCTGTACATAGACTTTTTGAGCTTCCTTTAATAATTCATTTAACCCCTTATCTTGCCAATCTTCAATCTTTTCTAACTTTTTCCTAATATCTGTCTAGGCATGGGTGACAAAGTTAACTTTTAATAGGGCTTGTCATGCTATACCATTGGGGTCTATTCTGGAATACTGTTTCATATCCTTTCGGAGTCTTTCTAACCAATCTGTTGGAGTTTCTTCCCTTCCTTGCTGCCCATCAAAAGCTTTACTAACATTTTGTCCTTGGGATGCTGCCTCTTTTATCCCTTTTATTATTAGATTATGATAATCAATCATATGTTCTCTTCCGGCCTCTTCATTGTGGTTCCAGTTAGGAGGTGCTATTGGCATTTTCTGGTCCCCTGGTAGACCTTGTAGATTATCTCTTTCCCAGATTCTTTTTCCAGCAGCTCTAATCATTTGCCTCTCCTCTTGGGAAAATGTAATACTCATTATTGATTGCATTTCTTCCCAAGTATAAATATTGGGACCTAAAAATTGTTCTAATTGTTCAGCTGTACTTATGGGATCTTCCAATAACCCTTTAATTTCCTTTTAAAAATTTCTGACCTCTGAGGAGGTCAAAGGGGCATTTATTTCCCCCATGTGCCCCTCCCATAGGTACTTCCCATAAAGGGAATAAGCTGACATCTTGATCCTAACCTTTCTGTTCCTCAATCATCATAACCTTAGAAAAGACCCTTTTCCCTTGTTTTGGAGTAGTAGCAGGAGAGTAATTATCGAGCTGCCTTTGAGTTTTAACTGAACTTCTCCTAGTATTTTGGTAAGGTGCTCCTCGGCTGGGAAGGGGACTCGTTTGGACATCGGGAGTTGGAACCTCCAAGGGCACGGAGGCAAGGGCGGGAGTCATCAGTTTAGCTGAGTCTGCCAATGGGACAGAGGCGAGGGCGGCAGGAGCGAGAGCGGCTGGTGGGAGTGAAGCCGCAGCGTGGACAGGGACGCCTGGTGCAGTGTGACTGCCCGGCACCAGTGGGGCCGCAGTGGGGGCCCCCAGCGCAAACTGAGCCGCGGGGAGGGCGGGGGCGGGGGCTGGGGCGTTCGGCTCGAACAAAGCGACAGCTTGGCCGGCGGGGTGGGTCGTCCGGTGCAAACGGTGGTGGCAAATATTCCAAAGGGTCCCAGCCCTTTTCTTTCTTTTCCCTTGCTTGCTCTGTCTCTGGGGTTTCTGATATCTTAAAAACTTTTACCCCCAGAAGTTCCATGTCCCCTGTCCAACAAGAAGCATACTCTTTTTCTTCTGGATCAACCGGTTCTTTTGAGTTTACAAATATATTTAAAGCCTGGCAAATCCAAGCTTCAATAGACCCATATCTGGGCCAATAAACATGATCAGGTCTAATGTCCTTTTCTGTCCATTCTATCATAAAATACTGAATCATCTTTATCTTTTTTCTTTGTACAAGGATCACGATCCCAATTAGCTAACATGATCCCCAAGGGACTATCTTGGGGTATTTCTGCTGGCATCTTTTTACTCCCTTTTTTCCTTGAACCCAGCTTACTGGTTCTTTGTCCCGTCTTCCCAGGATTTTATCTGTTTGTCCCTGGCCCGTTTCTTTGCTGTAACCCACTCCTCCGACAGCTTACACACCACCCCTCCTTAACAGTACAGAAAACCTTTCTTCTATAATATTATCCACCTCCTTCCAAATAATAAAGTTAAACTTTAAATCAACAATCTATATTATATATACTTTTATTCATTCATACTCACTTTTATTTCTTTTCTTCTTTTTAATTTGTCTCACTCATTCTCACTCACAACATGACAGCATAATAATAAGGTATCTTTATTTTCAAATCATTTGTTAATATTCACCCATGGGTATTGTCCTTCAAATAAAATGGTAAAATCTCAAATGTTGTTGGCCAGCTCCAGATTCTCCTGGGTTTATTTTCCACACTTCCTGTCTAGGGTAATTTTTCTAGCTTCTGTGTGTTCCAACCCTCAATTTGGCAGCTTTTCTGGAACTGCGGACCCTCACTCTCGTCCCGTTTCCTAGTGGATTGTACTAGGAAACCCTTGGCTCCCTTTTCCTAGGGGTCCAACCCTTCCCTGAGACCCAGTCCCAGTTACCCCGGGGGATCTCTCACTCCTTTTATCTTATATTTTGTCTCCTCGCTGGCCGTGCTTCTCGCGAAGCTACGGAACCGCAGCTGTCAGAGACTCCCACTAGCTTCACAGGTCCAGGGTAGACAGCCCGCATCTCACACACACACCAATCAATCCTCCGTATCTGCCCCCCCAATAATACTTGTCCGGATCTTCATGCACAAGAATTGTGGGGCTTACTGCCGTGACTTCTTTAGGAAGCCCTTTTTTTTTTTTTCCCCCCTTTCTTTTGCTTTATTTGTCCCCTTCTTGTCCATGGCGTGTCATCCTGCAGCTGCCGATTCACACCAGGAGAAATGGAGCGGGGCCGCCGAACTCGGCAGGGCGTGCCTCCCCGCTCGGGCTCTCCCAGGCTCTTGGAGGCGAGGTATTGATCCCGGACGAGCCCCCAGTTGTGAACAACGCGGTTCACTCTCCTGTTAGGATTTAAAAGTTTAATAAAAGACAATAGGGGACAAAGACAATAAAGCAAAAGTAGCAGTGCTGCGTGCTTCGGCATTTAGCCAAAAAAGCACACCTGCCATTGACAGAGACTTTCTTTACATACCCTTCCTATTGCATCAGAGCCATACACATTCATAAACAATTATGTATATTCAAACTTTTCACCAAACTAGTTTACATGTTCCAGGAACTATTCAGCCTCGCTCCTCCTTGGACCCACCTCTTTAGAGCATGTGCAGCTCTCTTGGTTGTGGTTTTGATTAGTCCTGTTCTCACCCCCAGACTGTAGTTTCTGCAGATGACAGGTGTTGATAGTTGAGATGTCAGCAGCAGGGTCCCCCATCACTCTGTTTGTTGGATGTTATCCACTCAAGCAGGCAGTTCAAGCATTCTAAAATAACTATATCAGCTATTTCACTACTATGTCTAAATAACAGAAAGAAGGGCATTAGTCATCATTACACACCTATATTTTCACAGCAAGGCTACCTTTGTAAAAATTAAAAAGTTATACATATAGCATCCATTTTAATATTTGCGAAAAGCCAATATTATGATATGTATTTATCACACAACCTAAACCTCTCAACTCAGATTCATGCTGTTCCCTCAGGTCCTGTCACTGGTCACACCAGAGAAGAGATCAGTGCCTGCCCCTCCTTTCCCCCTCATGAGGAAGTTGTATCTGTCATGAAGTCTCCCCTCACTCTCCTCTCCTCTAGGCTGAACAGATCAAGAGACCTCAGCTGCTCCTCATACGGCTCCCCCTTCACCATTTTCATAGACCTCCTTTGGACATTCTCGAACAGTTTAATGCCTTTTTTATATTGTGGCACCCAAAACTGCCCCCAGCACTCGAGGTGAGGCCGCCCCAGCCCAGAGCAGAGCGGGACAATCCCCTCCCTTGCCCGGCTGGCCCTGCCGTGCCTGATGCCCCCAGGACACAGCTGCCCCTCCTGGCTCCAGGGCACTGCTGACTCCTGGGCAACTTTCCATCGAGCGGGACCCGCAGGTCCCTTTCCACAGCACTGCTCTCCAGCTTCTCATTCCACAGTCCATACACACAGGGTTGCCCCATCCCAGGTGCAGGATCTGGCACTTGCCCTCGTTAAATTTCCTACAGTTGACGACTGCCCAGCCCTCTAATTTGTCGAGGTCTCTCTTTACCTTCGTTTACTTTTTGTAGTTTTGCTGTAGGTCCTCACCTGTTTTTTTTCTGGTTTTATTCTGACAGTCCTCGTTGCTGATAAAACCATGGGTAGACAAGGCATTGCCAAGTCAGGCTTTTGCTGGGCACAGAGAGTGTTTCATCATGTACCCAAAGCTCCTTCTCCCTGGCCCTCCTTGTCAGAAAGTGCTGTATTTGTAAGAATACCCTGTGTCATTCTAAGTAATCTGTTGCAAGCAGCTGTTTTAATTCTGTGTAGATCATTAGATACTTGAGGAACAACATTTTCCACACTCACATGCAAATCCATTTAAACTTAATGACTGTTCAAATATTTAGGGTATTTAGCTTCATACTGCTTTCTGAACACACATTTTTCCAAAGGCTTAGTAATGTTGTTTATGTTAGTTAATGTTTATTTTCTTGCGGTCTAGTAACAATTAGAACATTTCATGTTTTATTTCAAGCTATATATTTTTATAATAAATTCATTCTTCACTAAGGGTGAGTGAATATTATGTTCCTTTTGTTAAACCCTTGCTTCCTGAGCTATCAAAATCAAGTGAGGTAAGTGATTGCTAAGAATCTTGTTCTACTAACTGAACAGGGGCTAAAATTCTGAAAGATTTAAAAATGTAGTTTCCCTCTTCTGGCCTGATGAAATAGATAAGGCTGATTACAAATGCCAGCTTCTTTGGGTGTACTCAGTGATAGTTGAGTATTGACATTTTATTTGCCAGAGGCACCTGTGATATTTTGGTAGGCTCTCCTGTAAGTAAGCAAATAAAACTACAATTACTTGGTGCTTGCCAAAATGTCAGCCCGGTAGTGACATTGCTGGTTTTGAGTCACACTGACACTTCATAGCTGAGAGAATTAGGAAGAGAAGGACTGTGATGTTATAATTCATCTGCAATTTCTTTACTGATTCATCCTATAAATTGGGATTTAAAGAAAAATGCACATCCATTACTGTATCTTTAGTTTGTACCTCTGAATCTGTCTTGGAATTGCAAGCTAAATTTCCACCATGTTTACTTGTATTGATATTCTATTTGGTATCACTTTCTTGTTATGAAAATGGTGTGATAATTATGTCAGTCACCTAAATCACCTTCTGTTTTCATTTTATTCATGTATATTCTAAAGAAAACAGCTAAAGGTTGGCTTATGGCATTGGAAACACAACTACAAAAGGAAAGCATAAACAAGAAATTGTATTCCTATGCAGTAGCTGATGAAAGGAATCTCCCTTAAGTATCCCAAAAATTTAGCTTGTTTGGGATTCTAGCTCTGTAGCCTAATGCCTCACAACAGATTTTTATTGGAAATCTATTTTAATCTATTTTGAGTTGTTTAAAGATAGACTCTTCATCTGTTTTGACCTTCCATTTTTTAATTTCTTCTCCAATTTTTTAGGGAAGCCTACTTCAATCAAGTAGAACTGACTTGTTGCATGCAGCTGGTATAATGCATTTTTCCCCTTCCTTCAGCAATTCTAAATTTATGGTCATAGCTGCATAGTACAGAATACTCATAGATATTAAGGCCTTTTTTGCAAGTCAAAACCCTTTCTAGTGTCAGAAAATGTTAGGAAGCATTCATTTGATGGGCATTTTACTAAACATACTTTAAAATTTTAATGAGGTAAATAATGATAATACAGACCACGTGCTTACTTCTTTTTCTCTAACCACTTTCTTTCTAGATGTTTTAAATTTCAGAGTCTTCCAATCATACATTTATTGATTAAATTAAGGACTTGTGTTTACTGCAAATAAAAACCTGTTTATCCAAAATCCAAATTAATTCCAGTTTGAAACACCTCTGCAAATTCTCACAAATTTGTATTACCTCTGCATTTTTCTCTTAGTCTCTTTTACAGGTTAGAATCCCTGGGAGTTCACTCTTCCAGAGAGAAATGGTGGGTCCTAGAAGATGAGGGCTTCCACAGATGAGACTCAGAACAGCCCAAAGAAGTGTCTAAAGAACAGTATTTAACTAAAAAAACCTCAGCCAACTAAACCACAGCAAAAGCAATAAAAGAATCAGCCTTATAAAACATTTTAAAATGACATAGAAGAACCCTTCTACTTTTTTTACTCTCTGTTTGAAAGGAGTGACATTACTGAAGCGTTGCTTTATATTAATTTTAATAAGTTTAACAGTCTTTGTTCATATGGCAATGAGTCAGTGGATGCACTGACAGGTATGAGTCTTGTATACCCTCTGTGATAACCGAGAATTTCTGACATTACTTGCCTCTTAGGGAAGTGGATCTTCTTTAAATATCATATTGGCATTATCTTAGAATACTGTGCAGAACAGCAGAGGTGTCTGATCACCATGACTGAGTACAGTGTTTCTAATATCAATGTAATTGTAGAGTACTTGATCAAAGGTGGGCTCTATATTATGAAGATATCCTTCAAGTCTGAGCACAATTTTGGTTGTTACCTAATTAAATATATCCAGGAGTTCAAATCACCATCATTACTAATAGTTCTTCATATACTCCAGACACTTTTTATCTCGTAAATGAAGACTAAATACCTTTCATATCTTTATTTTATTCTTTATAGTGTTTGATACAAAGGCAAGCTATTGCGTAGTTATACTTTTCAATATGAGAAGGGTCATCAAGGTTTGTCATGTAGTGAAAAATGTTGTTTACTTTATAGGATAGCACCTTCTCCTGCAACTCAGTCTTTCACTGACTTTTTCCTTATTATGGATTTCATATTCTTGGTTTTGTCTTCAATTTACCTTTACACAGGTGTGCTGTCTAAACTCTATCGTTTTAATACTCTTTCAGACTTCTTCTCATGAATAAATTTAATTATTGTTTATATGCTTTGGTGATGTCATCTTCTAGACCATCTCCTATTCTTTAACTTTATTCCATCATATAAATCACCTCTTTGAAAGGAAATTATGTTCTTATTCCAGGATATGAGGTAGACATGTACCAACACCAGTTGCTGGAACTTCGGCAAAGACTATTGTATGCTGAAAAGGAAAATAAAAAAAGGTCACATGAACTGAGCAGTGCCCTAGATGAAATTAAACGTATAGTTGCTAGAAGAATGAGCTTCACAAAAAATCACACAGGTTTGTAGATGGTTTTCTGCTTTGCTTTCTTTCTTTTTTTTTATTTTTGAGGGACACCAACATGCAATAGTTTAGTGATCTGGCTTTTTCCCATTGTTTAATTGAATTTCTTAGTTACCTTGCCTTACAGATTGTTGTACATCTGCTTCTATCTACACACTGTAGTTGCATACAGATTGACAGTTTGATTTTGTCCCCTAAAATAAATGATATAGTTGTGCAGGATCTGCCTTCCTCCCTGTTCAGATTGGAAGAACTACTTCCCTGGGGAGAAAAGGGAAACTAGAAGAGGCATGACTGTGCTGGAGGCATTTCACAGGACGTTCTGACTTCAGGAAGAGTCTGGGTGCCACTGAAAACTACTGTTTAAAAATCCTTATTTTCATTCAATACAGCAGGCCGATAATCAGACAAATAGGGAATTAACCAGGACTGTTACAGGGGAAGAAAGAGCAAGGTGCATTTCTTCTTTGTATAGTCAGATTTGTTTCTTCTCCTGTTCTTCCCTGTGAGTTTTTGTCTATTTATTCAATGTTAATTCATTGTGACTGTTCAGATGTGTATAAACAAAGGGCTGAGCATTGGCAGGGTGGTGGCCTTAGGAGCTTTAGAATAGAGTTGTGTTGTGAGCCCCCAGTGGCCCCACATACTGTGTGCAAAAAGTTACTGCCTAATGTGCATAGTAGCAGCAAAGGAGAGCCCAAGTTCCCCTTCCCTCTGCTCTTTCTTCTTATTGGAGCCACTGGAATGGCAGAAAGTGTTAAAGCTGTCAGTTCACAGGATTTACATCGTAAGTTTCTTAAAATCACTGAATAATTTTCCTTTTATTTTTACTTACCCTTCTGCGTCCCATTCCAGCCAAGTTTTATTGTCTAACAAAAATGAAAAGGTTTATTGTACACAGTGGAACTAAACTCCCTTGCCCAACACTTGATTGGTACTACTTCCAAATAGACTTGGAAAGTCCTTGTAAAATTGTGAAGGTGGTTAAAAATAAGTCTCTATGCAGCAAAATTGCAGTATATTTAATGGCAGATCAGTGTGGGAGGAATTGTGGGTCTCTCTTACATACACAAGTGTCTGGGCATATATACTTATATGGTTGTTTGGGGTTTTTCTTTCCTGTAGGATAGGGAATCTGTTTAGGGTCCTAATTTTCAGTAGGAATATCTTTTGGAAGTTGAAAAGCTTAAAATACTGCCCATTCAGTAAGCCTCTGTCTTCGTTGGTCTAAGCTGCGTGAACAAAGCTGATGATGGTTGTTGGTGAGACTTGTACATAACTTTGAAGGGTGGTAAATTTTGGGATGCACTTCTTAGGAAAAGCAAGTTTCCATCCCAGTCAATAAACCTTCTGTTGCTTTCATCTTTATTTTAAACTAATTAAGAAAAAAATCCCTATTTTTCTCTTAACTGCTACAGTCTTGTTTCTTGAATAGTTTCTAAAGGCCTGTACGTGGTTGTCCTTTTTGCCACAGGACTTCTTATAACCTGAGAACTTCCATTTGAGCCATGAAAACCACCTTATGTTACATTTTGGGGAAAGCATCTAAGTTTATTAAGTAGTTAAGAAAAGTATTAATCAGAAGCTGTGTTTCTTTTCAGTTAAAAATTGTTTGCCAACTATGTAAAAAACTTGCAAAGCCAAACAGTTTTTTACTGTTGCATTTAAAATAACTGCTTATTGTGTTTTAAGAAGACTCAGCCCTTCAAGTGTGTAAGCACAGGGAAATATGGATGGGCTTCCCAGGATGTTCAAGCTTGGAGCTCTGCACCTTCACCTGGGTGGGAAGGGGCTGTACTGGGAAATTCTCGGTTTAATATAATGTAAAATAAATGACATATAATCACTTCTGAGGAATCGTTTTGATTGAGTAACCTTGTGTGTGCTAATTTGACCATTTTGAGCAAAACAGATAAAACAGTAGGCTTCTCTGCTGGCTTTTTATTTTATGTGTATCTGTGGGTTTGTTGTGTCTTTAAGATGACATGAAGTGGAAAGAGTTAGGCCTCTCCAGGAAACTCCCCATGCATCTTACAAACATGTACTACTATCTACCTCACCTTCGAGAATATGAAAATGCAATTTTCCCAAATGTTATTTTTGGGCAACAGAGAACTGGAGGTAGGAAATAAAGTTTGGCTCTTATTTTCTATATGTTTGTATTTTATATTAAATTCTAGCAATGAAGCATACTCAAAAGTTCGGAGTGGGTTTTCTCCCTTGACTTTAATATGTTGCCAAGCTGAATTAATTTTAACGGGAATAGCAAAAGTACGTTTAAAATGCACACCCCTATTTCATGTCTTTACCTCGAAGTATTCTGAAAACCTTTTGAAATACCAAAAAAAATCATAATTGGAAAAGGGGATTATTTTTGGGTTTGATCATATATTCCTATGGCTAAGACGCATTAGCTGATATTTTTTTCCCCACAAAATTAGTGCAGATGAGGAAACCGAGGTGAATTTGCAATGCACCCAGTTTGCCAATATGAGAAGCAAATGGAGAGGTGATGCAATCATTTAAAGGATACTGATACATCTTCAATATAGCTTTTTCATCCACAGGAGAAATCAGCTGACACCTGTAGAAATCATAATGAATTCCAGTGGACTGTAATACAAATTATAAATTTACATCTTGTCCTAACTGTCATGTGACAGGTAAAGGGAGCATTCGAAAATAGTAAGCAAAGAAGGAACTAGTCATCCATTTTGCGGAATTTTGTATTTTGTTGAAATTTTAACTTTTTTCTAGAGTGATTTTTATATAAAGAAACGTTGGTAGCACTTTTGATTTAACAAAAAAAAACCCCTAGACCCTTGGCCATGCTCATAATGGATGACTTTCTACAGACTTCTCATTAGTAGGTGTAGTTGTAGTTCTCACCAGCGTGCCCACAGATCAGTGTCACTAATGAAAGAATGCTCCATATTTAATCTTCTTTTATTTGTACATGAAAATCACAATAGCAAGACTGCAGTTTAATAAATACAGGTTGATCTTCAGTGTGTAAAATCAAACAAAACCCCTGTGGTTTAGCAGGATATGCACTGGGAAGGAATGCTGGCACTTTGGTGTTTTTGAGCTGACACTGGCATGGATCTTAAAGTCAGGGGCAAGTCACTAATTGCAGCTACTGCTTTCTTTCAAAATCTGCCGCTTCCTTACCAGCCTCCTGAGATTTTGTTGACTAGAAATCTTAGTCTGCAAGGACTAGATTCCACAGATTTACTGAGCTATGTTTGGCCACTGATTTAGGTAATGCCCATCCTAATGAAGAAAGAGACGTCTAATGATGTAATACAGCATAGGTTTGCTGCTAGAGGAGTCTTTGCCAGAGACAATTTCAGTTACTTTTTTTAAAAATTACAATAACATCTTAGTTTCTTTCTTCTTATTAATTCTTTGAAAACCATTGATGCATATCAATTAAACTGCTCAGAAAGATTTTTTGAATTGAATTCCTTTCTGAGATACACAGCATTCATTTCCTATGAGAACCTGCTTACTAGAGCAGTGTTGGTCTAACCCTTACTGCTAGATCTCCAAAGCAAGAGCAAGCACTTATTTTGCAATACTCACTTTTGAAGCTCAGTAGCAGACACCTCTGCATTTGCCAGAGGTATCTCCAGGTTCTCAAATGTAGACCTGGTGCTTGTAACAGACACAGGTGTGTCAAACCTAAGTGCAGCTGGAGGTATCTCTCCTTCCAGGTAGTAAAGTAAATGCTGTCACAGTGCTAAGGAAATATTAACTGTCACCAAGTTTTGTGGTCACATCAAATCAAAATTAAAATGTCATTTCAGTTTCCCTTTTGTTGACTTAAAATTACATGGCATGAGGCATTATCTCTTTGCAGTTTCACTGGTGATGGGTATTCCTACTGTGAAAAGGGAAAAACAAAATTACCTGATTAATACACTGCATTCCCTGCTGTACGAGGTTTCTGAAGAGCAAAAGAAGGACTGCGTAATAATCATCTTTATAGCAGAGGTAAGTTTGCATGGAAAAGTGCAGTATGCTGATAGACAATATGGAGATTTAAATCTTAGTGTGATAGTATAGGAGAGACTGCAAAATACTGTTAGTTTGGCCTTTGGGAGGGATTTCTTCAGGGCTGGAGAAAGTGAAGAGCAGTTATTGCCTCAGTGTTCATATGTGGGGAAAAAACCCTGTAATGCAGATGAACGAGGGGTAAAAAGTCATATTACATTTACAGTCATTGGGTCAGATTTTCCAACAAAACCATATGAAGTCATTATTTATCTCTGAAGTAAGGTATCCTGCTTTCAGAATGAAATGTAAATCCTCTGCAGAAAAGTTCCATAGAACCTGCAGAAAGTAAATTTGGCCTAACAAATGTTGAAATTATCTATCTGCTGGTTTGATAACATACATCTTGCAAAGTACCTTGACATGCTGGTGCTTTCTGCATGTGTTTTGGAATTTCCCATGCAAAAGGAAACTTTTCAGAGACTTGAACACGTTTGGGAAAATAAACAGTGCTCAAGGTAAAACATTAGAGTTAAATATGTTTTTTTCTCACTCCAAAATATCTTGATTAGATTAGAAAAAAAAGCTACAGTAGGGAATTAGCTAGTGATAGCCTCTTACAGGTAAAATGACTGTGCAATTATTCAGACTGCATATTTTATTCTTCTTATTTCTTTGTCCTTCCATAAATAACAATTCATACATGTGTTCGTTAACAGTCACAGTTTGCTTTTTTTTTTAGTTCAGTCATAACTTTTACAGCTGTAAAAGTGTCAAAGTGAACATAGTTCACTTTAACAAGTTTGGTCATGATCTCCACTTTTCTGTTTGGATCACAGTGATGAGTAGTATACAGGACCAATTTTACTGGCTGTAGTTCCTCTTCAGCATAGTTTTCAGGAGCTGAACTTACTTTGCAGCTGGTATTTCCCAATGAAGAGCCCTGGCAGTGATGAGCTTTGCCTGGCTGCCATTCAGGTAAACCTTTTATTACAGGGCTTCAGAGGGTTCTCTGAGTTTTTAAGGGTTAACTTCTGCACAGTTTCCCACTGTGAAGAGTCCTGATGTGTCTCTTCGAACAATCAGGAGCTATGGTTGTGGTAATATCGTCCATATCAGCCAATTTAGGATTAAACTGCCATTGTAGAATTACTCTGCTTTTTTTCCCATCCCCAAGGTCACGTTCTGGCAGGTTCCATTTTTTTCAGTCATGCAGTAAATTGTAGCAGACTGACCATGCTGATACGAGAGGTGATAAGAACATTTTATTATGAGAGGAGGGCAGGTGTGTTCACTGGTCATGAATCCACATCTTCCTTTTTCCCAGAAAGTTTTAAAGGATCAAGTTAAATGTTTACATCATGGCTTAAGTCAGAGTAACTTAATGACTGAGAGTGACTTGTGAGTTCTGGGTATTTTTTCTTACCACAGTTCTTTACTTCACATTGTTTTTACTTATTACAAATTTAATATATAACTGCTAACAATTATTTGTGTATTTAAAAAGAAATCTGAACTGCTAAGACAGATATTGTGTTGCTTTGGAAGTCATATCCACAAAACTTTGCACTCTTTAATGTAGTTAACAGATGTGTTTTGCATACTAAAACTGTTACTTTTATGAACCAGCAGTAATGAGTAAGTACATCCTCAAAATTTCCAGACAAAAACCCATAAATTTGTTATATTAAGAAGAAACTAAATAAAAATTTTAAGTATTGCTGGTTTTGGAATATTTTGCTTAGCTGATTTTTCTCAACAGTCTCAGGGCTCTTTTGATTTTTGGATGATTAACCCAAAACAGCTCTTTTTACTGACAGCTATATGACTGTTCTTTTCGGGTATAACGGAAAGCTGTAGAACAGAATTTATGCAGAAAGTAGCCTGGCCTTCTGTAAAAGCAGTGAAAAACAAAATGCAGAAAGTGCAACTGGAAATAGCTGAAAGCAAAAGTGAACTACATTGAAAGTTTGATTGGCTTGAAAAGTGCATACTGTCCTTTAGTAGAAATGCAGCTGTAACACATCATGTTTGTTTGGAAGGAAAAGAATTAGAGAAAAAAAAATCAACTGTTTGCATATAAAGATTCCCTACAAAATCTTGTTTAATAAAAAAAGTGTGACTTTTAATGAAACCTCCCTTTTTTTCTTTAGGTGAATGCAGAGTATGTCAAGAGTGTTGCAGAAAGTGTTAAAACTGGGTAAGTTTTGTAGAGTGTAACACCCAACTACCTGAGTGAACACATTTTGAGCTTTTATGGAAAGAATAAGAACATATCAGCACTAAAATGGAACTGTTAAGTAATGAGGCAAGGGTGCACTCTCAGTATGTGTGCCATAACACATGGTGACGTTCAGAACAAAATGATCTATATCAGTTTATTTTCCATTTCTTATTTCATAAATAAGCTTTAACTAACCAGTCAAGGTCGCAGCTTAAACCTCTGATAAATATTTACTTGAGCCTGTCTTTTCTCCACAAAATTAATGATGCAATTCACACACCTGAGGCTATGTGTGTTAGGTCCCCACTGACTACACAACCCTGCAGTGTGTTCTGATGTCTGTCATAGAATCACGGAATCCTTTAGGTTGAAAAAGATCTGTAAGATCAGTTGTGTTCAATTGATCACAACTGGTGGCAGCACTGCCACCACTAACCTCTGTCCCCAAGTATCACACCTGCATGTTTTCCAGGTGGCTTTCTTTCTTTTTTAAACTATTTTTCAGGAAGGAAATGGACTTTGAACAGCAATGGGATTAGGTTTATAATGTTAAATGCTTTTATATGATGGGGCAGCGTGAGATGGGTATTCTTTGTCCTGCCAAATTAACCTAAGAGCTGCTGAAGGGAAGCTTGGTTCCCACTGCAGTTCTTATCTTCTCCAGAGATGTATACAGTGTCACGTGCATGTTAAAAATCTTAGAGAAAATTGAGAGGAACTACTAAATTAAAATGTTTAGGAAAAAAAAATTCACTTGTTGGTAGATTTTTGTCTTACAAATGCTGCTTTTTAGGAAATAATATAGTGTAGCTAAGTCACAAAAGAGATAACGCTAAAGGCTCTGAAGTGCAGCAGACTGAAAAAAGCAGGAGTTGAAATCTGCATTGTGCTGCACTATTGGTGTTTCTGGTTTCTTTGATGCACAAGTTTATTTGTGAATTGGTCACTCCGACAGAACCCTGCTTTCGCCAGTAATTGAAGTGAAACAGCTTTTCCCCTCACTCCTTCAAAGTGAGTAAAAGAGAGCTCTCAATCTTTGTATTAATGTTTAATTAGAATTATAGAATCATTTAGGTTGAAAAAGACTTCTAAAATCATTGAACCCAGCCGTTAACCCAGTGCTGCCAAGCCCACTACTAAACCATGTCCCTAAGGGCCACATCTGCACATCTTTTAAATGCCTCCAGGGATGGTGACTCCACCACTTCCCTGGGCAGCCTGTTCTGGTGCTTAACAACCCTATTGGTGAAGACATTTTTCCTAAGACCCGGTCTAAACCTCCAATGGCCAACTTGAGGCCATTTCTTCTTGTCCTTGTTACTTGTGAAAAGAGATGGACACCCACCCAAACCAACTGCAAAAACCTTTGAACAAGATCCCTGGAGGAATTGCCCTTTTTCTCCACTTTCAAGGCTTTTCTTCACATCCTGCTCCACTTGAGGGTTTCAAAGACTATTTTGGGTGAGGGTTTCCCCCAGAAGACTCCTCACACTGAGCTAAGTAATATCCATCACTTCCTGCCTCCAGAGGGTTTAGCTCAGCTGGGAGTATTGCAGTAAGGACAAGGAAAGAGGCACTCCTCCTTGGCACTGCCAAGGTACGATACCTACAGCAATTTAAACACTTAGATAACTTTTATTATTTCTTCATGGCTTTTGAAAAATTGCTGCAGAGTAAATGACTTGTCAGTGGTGCACAGTAAGATTGAGATTTTTTTCCATAGTGCTTGTACTCTGATGTGCTTAATTTTTAGTGTTATCTTTTTCTCCTGAGTCATAGGAAAGGGAAACTCAGTTTTGAAAGCTTTACTATACCTGTTTTTTGGTGGTGGTTTTTTGTTTGGTTGGGTTTTGTTGTTTAGTTGGTTTTTGGTGATTTTTTTTCCTGGAGGAAGGGGGACATTTGACTTCCAGTTTTGGCTCCCAAAATAGATTACACATTTTTTCAATGACTTTTTAAATGGAAAGTTTAATCCTTGGAACAGAAACCAGGCCCAGATGCCCTATTTTAAACTGCTGCTCTGGGGCAGTGTGACTTTGGCTGGAAAGTAGAATTAGGATTGGAGTAAGGGTAAGGAAGCTGGGAGCTCTTATGCAGGGGGAATAGTTGTGTGTCGTTCTAGATAGTGGATTTGGTTGCGAATTACTGCTGCATTTTGGCAACCATCTCAGGATTTAGTAAGTATCTATAGATGCAGGAGGGGCAGGATTTCTGAGACACACTTCTCTCCAGCGTTTTCTGAGACTTGGATGAGTTACTGAGAACAGACCTGTCTGTTCTGATGGTTGTTAAAGACCCCTTCTTGGTTCCAAATTTGCAGTTTGTGTGACCCAGTTTCTTTGCTAGAGTTGTGAATTCCACTGGTGGAGGAGCAGTCCTAACTCTGGGGAGCTGCTGTCTGTGGTTGCCCTCAAAAGTCTTTTTGATGAGTGGGGTCTCACTAAGATTCTCTTCACAGGTTCCCCAGAGAAATCCAGTCTGGAGTCCTAGAGGTTATTTCTCCTCCTGCTTCTTATTATCCAGATCTTTCTAACCTGAAGAAAACTCTTGGGGATTCCGAGGACAGAGTAAGGTAAGATGGCTATATAAAACCTAAGAACTTTTGCTAAGAGTATAAAATGGAAAATTTGGAAAATGTCAACATTGAGCTGGTAATGTTTTTGTGTTTCAGACCTAATGGATCTCAATTGTACTTGTAAAAAAATTATTACACAAGGGGATCTTGAGAAAATCTGTGCTGAACATCAGCTTCAGGGTGAGAGCCAAGGCTTCTCTTTTGGGTCTTGACTCTAGGCATCCAACAGGTTTTAAATCAGATGGATAATGCCAAGAGATGAATAGGCTATATGATCTGGTCACAAGGGATAAAATAGGAAAATCTTTGATGTGACAGAAATGGGGAGAGGCTCTGTGAAGACACAAAGGAAACCCCATGTGGTCCCTTAGCTAACTACTGACAATTACTGTGGGTTTAATTAATGACTTAACTTCTGGTGATCATCACTTTTTATCTACTGTTATTACATCCTAACTGATTAATTCATTTGCTCACATGCCCCAAATTCACTGAGACAGAGGTTATAACCTAAAAAAAAATTATTTATTGGAGGAAAGTAATTTTTTTTCAATCAACAATAATTTATCAGAAGCCACTGCAACAATGCAGCAACAGAGCTGCAGTACTGAGAGTTTAGATTGGAGGAAGTCAGCAAGTATATGTATGTATGGATGTTGGCTTTAGAGATAAACCTTATGTGTTTCAGAGCATAAACAGTTTACATACTTAAGTTTCAGATATGATTAGATTTGAATCAGATACACTTGTTAATTAAGTACTGATAAATTACTCTCTCGCCTTTCAACATGGATTATCAAACATCAGTTTCATCCTCTGATAAAATGAGAGACTGTCCAAAATCTATGTTTATATTTAAACCTGAATCCTAAGTTTGTCAACCTGCTTTTGTGATGTTCATAACTAAAAGCACGCACTTTTTCATCTTTGAATATTCCATATGTATTTATCTCTACAGTTCATAATCCAATGAGTAGAGTCTTTTGAGTCATTTGACATTAATAACTTGTCAGACATTTTGTTTCAAGCTCCATTGATAGAGCATTGATTTTTTTTTTGCTTAATGTTAACTTTTATAGGAAAGTCAAATTATTTACAAATGTTTACACTGATTGTAGAGGAATGCTTTTGCACTTAACTATGAGTTAGAATACTCAACCTTACAATTTTACTGTAGAGAATTAAAATGCAGAGCATTAGAAATGCTCTTATTATAGAAATAACTCTTGCAACCCTCTCAAAAAGCTTATCAGAATTTGCTGCTTATGTTTAGGTGGAGAACTAAACAGAATTTGGATTATAGCTTTTTAATGCTATATGCTCAACCTAAGGGAACATTTTATTTACAGGTATGTCCATATTATCATTAAGTAGAAGCAATACATCTGTACTGATTTTTGCTTTGGCAATTTTAATTTGTTTCAAGGACCTCAAAAAAACCAACAGTCTATTGTCATTTTTTTGTGTATTTTGCCTGTGCTCTTTACAAGCATCTGCAAATTTCTGTAGTTATATACATCTTGCAGCCAGGTACTATATGATTAAAACCATCTGTAGCTTCCTGTCATTTGTGAGGTTGAATAGCAAGGTAACTGAAGCGTGAAACCCTTATTTGATTAGGTTAAGAAAGAGTTTAATATTGTTTTACTTAGTGCAATCAGGCAAAATAGTGGTGACAGGTCCAGTTATAGCGCAGATCTCAAGGAACTAAAATCTTTCAGACAGGGAAACATACCAGTACAGTGATGCTTGAGACAAGGTCAAACTACAAGCTGACACAGATCCTAAATTCTCCAGAAGACTTAGTGTTAGCCTTTAAGAAGATCCCCATGCATTTAGGCTTGGCTTTAACAATCATTCTAGATTTGTGCTAATTGCACTCCGTAAAGATCATAATCACCATCAGAGATTCCAAAATTCATCAGAGCTGTTCAATCATGGAACAGATCCATAAAATTTCACATAGCTCATTAATGTCAACAGCTTTTAAAATAGCTCAGAAGAGCGTTTTGCCTCAGAGTCTGTATCACACAGGGACATGACAGGGTTCTGGGAAGCAGAAGAGAAGACAGCAGGAGCAGGTGTCTCTTACAGTTCTTGTCAGGATTTAACACAAACACATTTGAGCTGGGCTACTTAAGAGTCCATGCTCTGTTCTCAAATGTGACATAGGTGCTCAGGAGGCAGGTGGACTAAGAAAAATGTTATCTTTTGGAAAGTTATAGTTTAACTGAAAAGGAAGTATTTTTGGTTTTTTAATATTTTTAAGAACATTACCCAAGTTTACTAAGTGCACTAGAGAATTAAGGCATAGGAAACCCGGTGAAGTCAAATGTTAAGATGCTTCCAAATACTTAATGACCTTTCCTGTTACAAAGTTCTCCAAGCATTCATGTTTGCATGTCAATGATTTATTTATGTTATTTGTATTTTTAAAAGAAATTTGAGAACATGTGTTTTCTTATCCGAGATGTTATAGAGGGACTGGACTGTGTTATCCAGAGCAAAGCCTGGATTGTGATGGTCTGATGGGAGTTGTGCCTACGTTCAGAATTTTCTTAAAAAGAAACCATGCTTCCCTCATACTGTTCCTCATCCTACTCCTGCTATATCCACTTCCTCATTTGTATGTCCAGCCTGTAGCTGCTTCTGTAGCACAGGTGCTGATCTGCCAAAAAATACTCTCTAGAGTGCAGGTGAAAAGAATGAACACTTGCTGCCATAAAATTAGTTATGTTCTCCCTCTATTTGGAAGTCTTGTATTAAAGGAAAGCAAATAACTTAAAAATACTTTTCCTTAGTCTGGTCCAAAGATTTACTTCAATAATCTTAAGCAAAACTTGAGCAAGCTTAGATTTTATTTACTGTTTTGTCAGGAATAGTATCATTTGGGTGGCTGATATTGACTCCCAAATCTTGAAAGAAGATAAGCGTACATAATTAAGGTTGAGGTCTACAGAACAGTTGATGTCATGAATCAGACAAGATCTTTACTGAATAAACACTCGTTCTATGATTCTGCTGAACCAGGATCTAAGCAAGTAGCTGTGTGAAGTCCATTGGACCTAACAGGGTTACACTGGGGATGAACATTACCTATTGATCAAACGTAAGTCTTTGAAAAGAGAGAATAAATCTCATATCTTCTGCTTGAAGCATCTCTTCTACTTTCCTTTTTTTCTTTTTTTTTTCTTTTTTGGGAGGGGGTGTGTGAAGTTTTCTTAATCAATAAAAACCTGAGAGAACTTTGAGGTCCTTGTTTCTGCTTTCACTGAACTTCCTGGCGTCCACCAAAGACCTTTGAGGCACTTGTAATAATGGGATAATAACATAGCCATTAGAGCAGGCAATCCAGTCCCAGCCTAGTAGTGAGGACAAGCATTTGTTCTTTGTGTCCATGTAGATTTAGTTCATTCTGAAGTAATCAAACATTTCAAATAAAGAAACACAGATACAGCAAGTTTTGGGAGGTGTTTTGTATTTGCACTGAGATGAAGCAAAAATAAAACATTGAATAAATCTTGTAGTTTCTTCAGTTCAAATCTGTTATAAAGTTCTAACTTAGTTAACTGAACTACTGCTATGCTTTTTTTATCACCTCATGTGCAGGCTGGGGAAGCTTTGTGTATTTACACACACACACATACTGATAATATATATTGCCAGCAGCACTTACCTGTTCACTATTATTACAGTTTCTCAAGTGTGTTTCTCTACTGGATTTAAGGCCTGAGCAATAGCTCAGTGAGTTCATTAGGAGTTTTTGTATGGATTTTTTTTTCTTCCCCTTACTAGACTCCAGATCAAGCCTGTTCTTTTTTTGGAGCTCCTAAAAGGAGCTTCACAGTCTGAACACATTCGTTGTCAGTGAGTCAAAACATACCCTAATATAATTCAGAAAGGAAGACACTTTCCTGTCTGATGCCTACACTTCCATTGTATGCTTTCACTGTTTTGTTACTACTTCAATTTCACTTCTCTTAGACAGATGACCTGCATAAGAAAAACAAATGGAAACTCATTTGTTATCTACCATATAGAAAATTTTCATAGCCTTGCTATAGTGCATATATCCTTTTTCATCCAAAAGTACTGATGAGTGAAGGGAAGTTAGCTGCAATCATGTGTTTTGCTGGCCTTCTCACGGCAATGGGGCAAGTGGACTAGACAGTTCATATCTTAAACTTCCTGATCCAGCTGTGTGCAGCCAACTCCTTTGGTAGATAAGAGCTTATGAAAAACAAGTGGCTGTAAGCCAAAGGCAGAAAAATTCAAATTAGAATTTGGGTGCAAAGAACTAAGCATTTAGGATGATTACACGTTGCATAATGTACTGAAGAAGAACTAATACTGAAATTTCTAAGCAATGACAGAAGATGTGCTTTAGTTGCACACAAATTAGAGGGTTAAGTAACTTTTAATGGCATGTGCTACTTGGGATATCAAACTAGATTCTCTAATAATCACTGTCAGTTCAGGAAAGACCATTTCAGACTTAACACTACGCAAAATTATTTTCTGTTCATAACCACATTCACACCCACTTTGCATCACAGTCTCTGTGCTTTTAATCTTCACTGTGTTCGGACCCTTTTTTATAGTGTTTCTCAGTATGGTGGCCTCCCTAGGTTTTTGAGATACTCCTCTCTGTTTTTCATCCCTTTTTGGTGCCCCTCAATTTCTCTTTAGGGATTCTCTAAAACCTTTTTTGATTCTTTGCTCTTCTCCCTTTACATCTTCCTCCTGGCTAATCCTCTAAGATCATTTAATTTTATGCAAAGTTTCTTGTAAATCGATGTTTTGGGTTTTTTTCCATTGTTTTTTTCTGCATAACTGTCATCTCAATCCCCAGATCTCAGCATTTGTTAAGAAGCATTCATCTTGATCAGTTTGTCTCTGTCTATCTACTTTTTGTTATCTTACCATCAGCAAAAGCTGTCAGGGTCAAAACAGATCTCTTAATCTTGTCCTTCTAATTTCAGTCTACTTCCTCCTGGGTTTACTGTTGAGAGCACATTTCTCCTCAAACAGCTCTACACTTGTAGTGATGCCCAAATTCAGCTGAAAACTGTGGCCTGCTCTCTAAAGCTCTTGATGATGACTGTGCTGAGTCAGTTGAAGACACAAAACCAGCAGGAAATCATGGGTTTGGGTTTTTTTCCTCAAAGCATTAATTTTCTAGCTATTTAGCTTTCTGAAGCAGCTGCCAGCACCACCAGACATGCAGCAGGGCCAGTGAAGTACAGCAGTTAGACCAAATGACTATGATTACACTACACCCCAATAATATCTTCCTGAAGGCTTAGCTTCCTCTTCCTGTGTTTTCACACCCATACTGAATTCTAACCATTAATTACTTGCTTCTTAATTATTTCTGGAATACATTTATTTCGTTTGTGTCATTGCCTCCAACCTCCTTGTTTGGATTCATTATCCTTAGCTTTAGTAGCAGGAACAGCTTCTGGTTTTTCAGATGCCCCGTTCTTCTTTGAAAGCCAGGTAATAATTCAGCCAAGGCCTTTCCCATTTCCTTTATGGATGTCAGTCTCCTTTTCCAAGTACCCTTTAGTTGGCACTACTACTGTACTCCGTGTCAGCCTTTACAACACCTCAAAAGTTCTGTGTTTTCCTGTCCTTCGGTGTGTTTCACACAGTACATCCCTTCTTTCATTACCAGTATTCCCTGGGACAACTTGCTTTCTGCTGGTATCTCTGTAATCATCCACAGTCCTTCTCAGCCACCTTCTATGAATGACAAAGTCTGCCCAGGCTATCAGAGCTCTTAACCATCTGCTTTAGACATCTCTCTTTTCAGACAGTTTACTCCTGTTGCTTATCAATGCTTATACAACTTAAGTATAAACTGTTTATTGTTGTCTTCCTTAACCTCTTGTCTTTCTGCTTAATGTTTTCGTTGAAGTGAGATCTCTTTAAGGTAGGGAGTCCTCCTTTGTTAAAAAAGGGAGAAACACCCACGGTGTTATGGTCACTCCTGCAGAGAAATATTTGATGAGTGATAGTAGAACAGATATATGTAGAAGCTAAATAGCAATCCACTGTAGTTTGGCACAGTTTCGGTACACTCGGTACCTCTCTGCAAGCAATAAAACCACCACTTGCCTTCTCTTTTTTCTGTTGTTTTTTTTTCCCCCCAGCTGGAAGATGATATTCTAGCCAAACCTGATTATATTGAAAGTATACAACGCTTTGCTGCACAGCAGTCCCAAGATTGGATGGTTCTCGAGTTCTCCCAGCTTGGATTTATTGGTAAGTATTAAGACCTCAGAAGGGTCAGCTGGATGTGGAGCTGTGTAGATCCAAAAGGTCACATTCAGAATGACATCTCAAAGCACAGATGGACTTGTGTATCAAAACTTCCTTGGTTCTTTAGGAAAGGTCCCATTGAAAGTCTTCCACTTTTTGTGCTCTTTAAAACTGTCTTTTTAATACAGTCTCCTCAGCATAGAATCTAGAGATGGATTCCCATAAGAAGGAAATTGTTCCACCTCAGGACACTAAGTGCCCCTACAATGTGCAGTTTTCTTTTCAAGAATGGAATTTGGACAATCTATTAAAAAAAAACCTGTTTCCTTTTCTTTGTGGGCAGAATGTGCATCCTATATCATAGAAAGGGGGTTTAAGTTGTTTTCAGTAGTATGTTTCTTGTACAATTTAAGTTTTAATTCAACTTACATGTGTTAGGTGAAATAGAGAAATCTAACCAAATCTGCTAATACAAGTAGCAAGAAAACTAAATGAACAGTGATAGTATTTTAAAAGTGATAGTTTTATTATCTGGGTCTTAATTTAAAGCTATTAATATAATACTGCCAGTGAAACTGCATGTCTAACATTTTTAGGAATTATTCAGCGTAACTTTCATCTGACACACTGGTACAGCTGCCTGGCAGGTTTATGTTTGGAACAAAGATATAAGTACACACATTATTAGTCAACTGGTTGACTCTGTGAGAACATCTCCAGGCATGGGATGGACATCTTTGCAAAATCCCAGAGAGCTGGACAATCAGCAACCCTCCAACACCAGAGTCTATGTGAAATTTTCACTAAATATCAGAATTACATTCATGTGTTTAAGGCTGAAGTGATACTTAAGTATTTATTTAAATAAATTACATATAAACATCAAGCTGGTGATTTTTGCATAGCAATAACAATATCTGAACATGCAACTTCTTGTCTTGCTTTCAGGAAAACTGTTTAAATCCGAAGACTTACCACTCATAGTGGAATTTTTTCTCATGTTCTATAAGGATAAGCCCGTAGACTGGCTTATAGACCACCTGCTCTGGGTTAAAGTGTGCAATCCAGAAAAGGGTGCAGTAAGTATGGCTATGAATTTATGAACATAAGTAACATTCAAACACTCTCAGTGACAACATTTATTTTCAGAAAGCAGAATATAAATCTCTCAAACCTGAGTTTCGAATTTGCAGGGAAAGATCTGCTGTGGATCTGCACAGTGACAGTGTTTGAGCCTACTAGGCCATATGGGGAGGGCTGGTGGAAATTCACATTTCGGTGCCAGAACTGATTTGCCTCTATCAGCTCAGACCAGGGACAGCACAAGTTCACATCTGCCTGCAGCTGGTAATGTAGGCAAGCCGGCAGCATGAAAGTTTTTAATGTGTAAACCTGTGGGGACTATCACTTCTTGTAACCTTCTGCTGACCCTCTAATGTGAAAGTCAGTAAAGGATACAATTTTACGTCACAGGTCTGAAATTTGTGCCTACCAATTTCTTTCTTTCGGGAAACAGAACTTAAGTGTTTTGCTTAACATATTTTACTACCTGGGGAAAAAAATGACTCTTTACCTGAAAAAAGCCCAACAAACAAACAAGGAAAAATGTAGATTGAACAAACTAAAGGATGCTTTTTACTGAAAATGAAGAAACAGTTGTGTTGACTTGCAAAAGGTGCCATTTTTAGCACTACAGGGGAGCCAAATGATATGTTAAGTATTTCTTTATGTCATTTTGCATTCTTTCTCTCACCACTCTTTGATGCTGGTCACTACTCATAGTCTTCTTGTGTAACAGACTGTGCCATGGAGAACTGAGCACAGTTTCTGCTCCTTGGTTTTTAAGGTTCGGGAGTTTTAATTAGGGTAGCCAGTCCCTACTTCAGGCATTTACATGTTACTTTTGTGTTGATAAAAGAGTGAGAAGAGACAGATAGGAGTTGTGCAGAGCAGGAGATTAAGAGGAGTGGATCAAGCAAGCTTCAAGTTTTACCATGTAGCACAGGTGACTCCTGGGGGTAGCAGAAGGCCCATATGGCTTTACACTTAGTAAAGCCTCCATACCCATTTCATACAGATGGGAGCAAGCTTTTAAATCCTACTCCATGAGTTAGGCCAGCTCATAGGAGTTAGAATGAGCCTCGAGTAACTAATTTAAGTTCTTGTCTGTCTGTGATAACAGGTTAAAACTAGATACTATTATGTTGACATCACCCATTCCAGATCTAACATGTCCCAACTTCCATCTGATAGATGAAATAATTTACTTTTATTTTTTAAATGACTGTTTCAGCTTTTAAGACCTGATTCATAGCTGAAATGAAGCTGTGTTCCTGAAAGGCATGTAGGCAGATTGTGGGAATCTGCTCTGATCAAGCTATAGCAGAGCGGTATCAGCAAGTTTCTACAGAGTTTCAGTTCTGCATTTGCAATTTCAATTGCTGTGGGTAGTGAAAACCTACTGAGACAAGTCAGTCTCACATGGCCCTTGTGTGGGAATGACCAGTAGCATGACCTGCTGGGACTACTCTTGAGAATGCAGAAGATGGAGGCTGGGAGAAGGCTGGGGATCCCAGCTGCTGTACTTTCTCTGATTGACATCTTAAAACAGTGGTCTTTCCTATAGAGAGAAGGCAAGCTGACAAATCCTCATACTTTCTCCTTTCCAAGCAATTAAGAGTGTCACTAAATGATCACACGAAATGTTTCACAGGACAGTCACCAAGGTACCAGTTTGTGGCTTTTATGTGTCATGCTGTGGTGGTGCATGTTTGGCACACATTTACATAGAATCATAGAATCATTGAATTGTTTGGGTTGGAAGGGACCTCAAAGATCATCTCATTCTAACCCCCTGCCTTGAGCAGGCACAACCTCCACTAGACCAGGCTGCCCAGGGCCCCATCCACCCTGGTCTTGAAGGCTTTCAGGGATGGAGCATCCACAGCTTCTCTGGGCCACCTCTTCCAGAGTCTCATCACCCTCATAGGAAAGAACTTCCTCCTAATATAACCTAAACTTACTCCCTTTCAGTTTGAATCCAGTTCCCCTTGTCCTGTCACTCCATGCTCTTGCAAAAAGTCTCTCCATCTCTTGTCGGCTCTGTTCAGGTACTGGAAGGTCACAATCAGGTCACCCCAAAGCCTTCTCTTTTCCAGGATGAACAATCTCAATTCAATCTCACCCAGAGCAGGTGGGGTCTCACCGGAGCAGGGCAGAGGGGCAGAATCCCCTCCCTCCCCTGCTGCCCACGGGGCTCTGGATGCAGCCCAGGACACGTTTGCCTTCCTGGGCTGTGAGTGCACATGCCTGGGGCATGTCCAGCTCTCACCGTCCTGCACCCCCAGGTCCTTCTGGGCAAGGCTGCTGCATCTGCTCATCCTCCTGCATTGCCAGTTGCCCATTGAGGCAACTAGGGGTTGCCCCAACCCAGGTGCAGCACATTGCACTTGGACTTGTTAAGCCTCATGAGATTCTCATGGGCCCACTTCTCCAGCTTGTCCAGGTTTTCAGCCAGAACTGATTATTAACATATCAAGGTTCAGCGACATCTGCTCCCCAAGTTGGAAAAGAGTTTGTGGTGATGAGAGCCATCAGATCTCTGCATGGTTCAGAAACTTCATGATGTTTACCTCCTCTGAACCATCATCCACTGCTGGGGTCCCCAGTACAAAAATACCCCATGGACCTGTTATAGCAGGTGCAGAGGCCACAGAAATGATCAGAGGGCTGGAGCACCTCTCCCATCAAGACAGGCTGAAAGAGTCAGGGCTGTTCAGACTGAAGAAGAGAAGGCTCCAGGGGAGATGTTCTAGCACATTCCAGTACCCAAAGGGAACTTGCAGGAAAGAGGGAGAAAGTCTTTTACCATGGCCTCTTGTGACAAGACAAGGGGCAACAGTCTTAAACTGAAAGAGGGTATGTTGAGATTGGATATAAGGAAAACATTTTTTAGGATGAGGGTAATGAATCACTGGCACAGGTTGCCCAGAGAAGCTGTGGATGCCACATCCAGTGTTCCTGGCCAGGCTGGATAGGGCTGTGAGCAACCTGGTACAGTGGAAGGTGCCCCTGCCCATGGCAGGGGTTTGGAAATAGATGATCTTTACAGGTTCCTTTGAAACCAAAGCATTCTGTGGTTCTGTGATCATATTCAGTGGCATGTCTATCATGTGCAGTGGGGTGTAGCAGGCCCCAAGGGTGGAAGCCCTGACTCAACGAGGAGCTGTAACTTCTGCAGAAATGTCCACACCAGCCCTGTGCCATTGATTATTCCCAGTTGCTGCTAGAAGTAGCTCTTTTGGTAGTGCTGCCATAGCATAAAATAAGACATGCTAGAGATTACATTATTATAGGGGATGAATTGCAAACCCTGTCAGTAGAAAGATCACAAATTTATTTTCTTAAAATGATTTTTTATATACTACAGTATAGCATGCCTTTTAAAGAAAAAGCTGCTAATGAATCAATTTGCATGTATTGTGTTTTTACATTGTTTTTCTGAACATCTGCTCTGGACAAACAAAAATACTTAGTTCTTTTTATAGTTTTCTAGGTAATTTATTTAGTATTACTGTGGAAACCATAAATCCCCCATGAGTTTTGGTGTTTAAGCCAGCTGGGTGAAGACTTACCACTTCTGGCTTTAGAAAGCATTGATACAGTTTATGTAACATTTTTCTTCTATAGAACTGAAAGCACTTGATTGAAGAGATAAGCACATTATTCTCTCAAATTTTAAGGTATGAGACCTGGGATACAGAAAAGTTAGATGATCTTCCAAACTCATAATAATTCCATGGCAGCACCAAGAGTAGAACCCAGGGAGTCTCATTTTAGCTCTTTGCTCTGTTCCGTGCCATTGTGCTTCATTGTCTCATTAATTACTGGGGCATTTTTGTGTAATTGTATCAAACTATGATGCTCTATAGATACAGAGGAAATACTGACACTTAAAGAAGTAGTTTGCTATCATTTAAAAATCAAGAAACTCTGAAATTACTACCAATTACAGTTATTTAATTCCCTGGTATATGTCATGTCACAAGTGTTGTAAACTAGTAAATTGTGGTTGAAATACAGACTTTATCAAATTACATGATAAAATATCCATAACTTATAGTACATTATAAGCCTCTCAAACATAGCAGAAAGAGCCAAAATGATGAAGATTAAAAATATATCAGAATCTATCTCAAGAAGGTCAGTTTTGGTCAAAATAGTTTAATTAGAATGATATGGCAAGGCTAAGAGTTGAGGTAAAATTTGCCAGAAACAGTTAAAAAATAAATCAGTTTCAGATTTGAGGTCCATTTCTGTCACTCTGAGATGTGAATCGTGGTATATAGTGCAGAAATCCCTGAATTACTGGTAGTTGCGCCTTCAAATCTATATAACACCACAAGCAGAATTATGAGTTTTGGTCTCAGTGTATTTGAAATTGGAAACAGTGTATTTGACCTAAGGTGACTATTAATGTAAAGATTATTCATTTAAATATGGATTAAAAATCTACACCCGTACCTTCAACTACATAATGAAATTGCCTTATGGAACTTAGTTTGTCTCTCCTTGGTTTAAATGATCCTTCACTCCCTTTTACTTTCTTTCCAGACACACTGTGAAAAGGAAAAGTCAAAGTTATGTATCCGTGCTAAGCCATCTCTCTTTCAGCATATGGGAGTTTATTCATCATTGGCTGGGAAGGTACAGAATTTGAAAGTAAGAATAAGAAATTAGCGCCTTATTTCTAAATTATATGCTTGTGTTCTGACTTTTTACTGAAATCAGTTTAAAGGATCACATCTTTGGCACTGGATGGCATCTCCTTATCCAAGTATGTTGTTTTACAGATTTGATAGAGAATATTGATCTGGCATCTAAGCTGCAATTGGGGCACACTCCTCCTACACAAGCATCTTTGAATGTCTCATCTGAACAGCAGCATTTCATGGCATGTAGGAACCCTCTTCACAACACAAGGTTTTAGGTGCCCTGCTCCATGCAAACACAAGCAGCTGGGATGCTTTGTTTTGGCTGAGCAGTTCACATACCCAATATAAGGGACTATTAAGAAGGTATATTGGACAAGGGTGTGCCTAACGCGATGGCCACAGATTTTTAGGCAGAGTTTGGAGGGCAAAGCACATATCTGATTAGGACAAGAGCAATGATGCATCAGGCTTCAGAGATCTCTTCACCGTGCCACTTAATATAGTCACGAGATCATTTGAATTTCTTAATTGGATCAGACTAGAGATTCCTGTAGCCTTTAGCAGAGATCAGCATCACATGTTCTGGCAGAAGGCACACTAGACAACTATGAAATAGCCTCCTGTGGAGACATTTATTTTTAAATTTTGGCAACTAAGAAACAATCAGTACAGCTCTGTCTACAAATTGTAACTTGGAGTCCCAGTGATTACACTGAATTGAATATTCTGTATCTATTAAAAATAGAATGTTTATTTTTTGACACTGAGGTCATTATTTTCTGGAATAGCTTCCTGTTGTAATTCCAGATATCAGTGCACTTTTTTTCCATTGTATGAGTGAAATTACATTTCTTTATATTCAATAGGATAAAGATTTTGGAAAATATCTGCTGCATAAAGCACATAATAATCCACCCGCAAAAGTGGATACAAGCCTAAGAATATACCAGCAATACACCTTGGAAAAGCTTTATAAAGGACAAGACTGTTTTTGGGCTTCAGCTCCAGTGGCAGGTGACTACATCAAGTTCACATTTTTAAATCCACTAGAAGTTGAAAAGTAAGTATTACATTATATGGAATATGGAGGCCTACATGTAACCAGTTTGGAAATGATTGAGTCTGTTCAAAATAATCTGTGCTCAACTGTTTGCATGAGCCTTGTTACTGACAAAAAAATCCATTGTTTGCTATTTATCTGCTCTTCTTCTTGAACTCCCCTCCTGAAATACATTTCTTCCTTGGTAGAGAGCTTCTTATTTTTTTTCCTTTTATTTCTTCAGGTAAATATCTTACACTCTCTCATGATAATTCTCAAAGGAATTTGTTTTTAACTAATTAATTTCATCAATGGAGTTAGTGAAAGCTTTATTTCGGTAGTTGCCAACAGAAAGGCTGTTTGCATTATGAGAAGTCTGTATCTCCACCTAGTGAGCTGCAGGAAATGACAGTTGTTGTAATAAACACTGGTGTTCTCTGAACAATAGTTAATTAACTGGTTTTTGCTTTATGAAACTTGGGTAGCCTGTAGTTTTGCATTTTCTTGTTACTGGAGATCTGCACTGGATGAAGTTAACTTACATATGATATTGTCTAATGATTGGTCCCAGCCCCATCATGTTGCTAACCTGTCAAAATGTACTGCTAATCCTATAATATTTAGTGGGTTTAGGCCTTGAATGTTTGATACCAGAGGAGAGAGTTTGATGCTTTGAATTTTCTTAATTCTTTTTGGATCTAAACCCCTAAGAACTTTTAATGCCAGAAATTTAAAACCAAATGGATTTTTATCTTGAAATCTCATAGGTGTTTTTGCTTGGATTCTTGTTTTGTCAGTACTCTTGCTCATTGCCTATAAAGGAAATTATTTAGAAGCACCTGAATTGACCAGCATTGATAAGAAAGGGGATTCTCCTGGCATGTAGTATATGGTCTGTTTTTGCTGCCATTTGCCTTCCGGAAGCACATCTCACCTCAGTCTTACAACGACAGGAACAGATCAGAGGGCAGATCTTCCTTAGCCATTTAAACCTGGGAAGTTAATTTATTTAGAACTTGAGCGCTAAAAAGGGGAACACTTGCAGTTGTGGTTCCAGAGAAAGATGGTTTAAAAGTTTGTTCTGTTTAAAATAAAAAGCCTCTTTTATGGTTTGGTCACACATCGTAAAGTTTCAATGCCTATTTCTGTTCTCTATAGACCAAAAATATCTGAAGAAAAGGTATCTGAAACTCTCCTTCAAAATTGGAAAGAATTACTTTCCTAGAACTCTTCTGAAGTATAAAATACCTGGAAATAATATACCTTTATCATCAGGTACTTCTTCAGGAGTGGAAACATGGAGCATCCCGGTGATAAACTGTTTAACACTACTGTGGAAGTGTTGCCAGCTGATGTAAGTCTCTTATTTCCAACTGTATTTCATTTTAAGAATGATGTTCAGCATAAAATGTCCTACCATAGAAAATACTTCTGGAAATGTTACTGTTTTATTTTTTACAGGAAATGCTAAGAAAAGAACTTGTTGATAATGGAAGTAAATTTAACTACCCAGCAACAAAAGATGGATATTTAAAAATAGGTAAATGGTTTATTATCACTTCAAAACCAGAAATTTTGTTCTTACATATAAAATGTTTCTGCTTTTGAGCATTTCATTAACTCTGTAATAAATTCAACATTCCAAGGTGAACTAGTAAGGAAAAGAAACCCTTTGGACTACTGCATATTATAGCCTGTGATGTTTGACCAATGACTCTCCTATTTGGTTTAAATAATAAGAACCCTATGAGCAAAGGCAAAAGCCGACATTTAATTGGAAGAAAAACTAATTACAGTCCCTGCAAAGGGTTTGCTTGGCAAGGTTTTGGTAGTGGAGGGGCTACAGGGGTGGCTTCTGTGAGGAGCTGCCAGAAGCTTCCTCTATGTCTGATGCAGCCAGTGCCAGCCAGCTCCAGGATGGACCCACCGCTGTCCATGGCTGAATCCATCAGCAATGGCGGTAGTGCCTCTGGTATAACCTGTCTAAAAAGAGGGAAAACCTCCCTGTGTAACAGCATTTGTAGCTGGGGAGAGGAGTGAGAACACATGAGAGAAGCAAACTCTGCAGACACCAAGGTTAGTGAAGGAGGAGGGGGAGGATGCCGTGCTGACTCTCCTGAGGAGGAAGGAGCAGCAGAGACAACATGTGATGAACTGACCACAACTCCCATTCTCTATCCCCCTGCACCCCTGGGGGCGAGAAGGTAGAGAATATCAAGAGGCAAATTTAGCCCAAGAAGAAGGGGGGGGTGGGGGAAAGCATTTTTAAGATTTGGTTTTATTTCTCATTACTCTGATATGAATAACTTTTTTTTTCCCAAGTCAAGTCTGCTTGCCCATCACAGTAATTTGTGACTGATCTCTCCCTGTCCTTATTTCAACCCACGAGTCTTCAGTTGTAGTTTCTTTCTGCTGCCCAGCTGAGGAGGGGAATGACAGAGCTTTGGCAGGCACTCAGCGTCCAGCCAGGGTCAACCCACCCTGCAGGATAATTCACTCTGGTTTGGCTTAGCTGAAGACAAAGATCTCTTAGGATTATGACAGCATGAACTTGTGCTCTAACCTGAAATGAAGATGAAGCATGACACAATGCACCTTCCCCTCTTTTTCCCCCACCCCTGCGTCCCCTTCTTCCTTTCTCAGGGTGATGAGTGACTTCTCTTAAGTGAACTGCAGATTCTCCACATGCTTGCCAAAGCCTGGATTCTACCATTACCTAAACTAAAACACCACAAACCGAACAAAAGTGGTCTGCTGGGAGATTTGCTTTGCTTACTGCTTCTGTCTCTTCTACCACTTAATTACTCCTTTCTCCCAGTGAACCACTTTCATCTCTCCAACACTCCATATTCTTTGACATGCATCTTTCTCCCACCCCTCACGGCTGCTTTGCTCTAATTAGGAACCCAAACCAAAACACTGTCAGCTCACAGTTGCACGTGCAAGTTTATAAGAATGAATATAATAGATGGGATGAGTGTTTTTCATTTGTCTGCAGATTTTATGCCAGTTTAACAAGGTTAGTTAAAAAGCACTGAAAACTCGTGGAAATGCATCACAATTGGTTCGTAATTCCTAACACATCTTTTTAAAAATAATGCTTCTCAGCAAAACTCCTTTAGATTATTTACTATGAACATGTGTGCCACATGCATATACTTACTACTAGCATCTTTACATTTATGTAACATTTGTACCTATAGTTTATTTTCTTGTATTCTTCTCCAGCTCCTAGTTGCTGTCACTGGAGGAATGAATCCTTCTTGCTTATGGCTTTATCTTTCAGTTGTTATTGTTTGACCTTTTCCAAAAGATTTTTTTCCCTAATGTTGTATCCCTGGATTTAATTTATAGTTTGTAATATAAAGCTTTTGCGTAAGTTTGCTTGGAAGTCTATTTCATTCTAATAAATGTTCTTATGGATCTTGGTTTTTTATTTAGGGGCTTTTGAAAATGGAATTGCAGAAGGCAGCATCGATCAGTCAATAGGAAGAATAAAAGCTATTCGTTTATCTGTCAGTTCTGATTCTCCTGTCTGGGCAATACTTAGTGAGGTAAGCATGTCAGTAAAAGCATTTTTATTATTCATTATTAAATGAATTTTTGTTCCTCCAGTCACATATTATTGATAGTCATTAATTTTATTTAATTTTGAATGGAATTTTGTGTGGAAAAACAGAAGTGGAGAATTATATTAATTATTTTTGGAGGAGAAGCTAAATTTACTTCATAGAAAGTGCTGATTCTCCAGTTTTGCAGTGCTGCAAGTGTAGTTGCGAGGATTTGAGTTTTGATAAACAAAGCTTTTTTCAGTTACCGTCTCAGATATTAATTATATTAAGTTAACATTTTCAGATGAACATATGATTTTTAAAAATTCTTTCAAGTTTTTCCCAAGTGTTTGAATGTCAGCGAGTCCATAAATAGAAAATACTCAGCAGGAGTCACTGGAGAGTCTTAAACCCTAGCCATAGCTGGAAGAAAGGAAAAAACTAATGTCTTAGGCAAAGCTTCTTCAGATTTAAAAAATAATATATTTTGGGTTTTTTTCCAGGTACTTATCAAGACATCTGAAAACTGACAAAAATACATTTTTGCTGTGTCACTTGTTAGATACTATTTAAGAACAAGGCTGACTGCAACAAAAAAAAAAGGACTGGGTAAAAAGACCAATTCCAAACACACTTAATTATGAATACTGTGTATTAGGAAAGAGTTGAGATAACTCTTAGGTCTTTATATGAAAAGGTATAAAGAATACAATTATGTTAGTAATTTCTATAAAATGTTCTTAAGTAATACGTCATATATAAAAATCTCACCTTAGCTTGGCAACCTTAAATATATATTATTATAAACAATTGACAAGGCATTACAGGTTGCCTCAGGGACTAAAGCATAAAGGTATAATAAATTTCACCCAAAATAAAAATATGGACATTCTTGAAAAATATTAAGGAAACAGTGTTCATCTCCACAAAAAAACTGGTCAATTTTGTAGGGAAACTAAAACTGAAGGAAAAGTTGTCAGTATTTATTGTAAGTATTTAAAGTAGTCCACAAGAACTACTTAACGTTATTAAATGGATCTCAAACTTAACGTGTGTTTCAGCCTTAATGCAGCATAAGATATGTTTAATATTTTTTTAAATGGGAAGTGCCTACAAGTTACCCTTTGAGTAACTTGAAACTTAAACAGGTATTGTTTGGAAGACTGTAAAATTTTTCAGTGAATTGTGCATTACAGGAAATAATAAGGGTATTATGTGTAACTATATTTTTGTAGAAAGAAAATCTATTTAAATAACATTTTGGATCCTATAATTAGATAATCAGTGTATACTGGTATTTAACTTCTGGCCACAAGTCAAAACTCAACATAAATTTCAAAATAAAAAGTAAACCACATTAGTTTAATTTGAAAAGTTTTTGGGAAATGACAATCCACCTTGGACATCTACCTCTTAATGTGCAGACTTCCAGTGTCACTCCCTTAGCACTTGATGCATGGCTGCACCCTCATTCCCCTGCACAGGCATTTCATCCTGACAACAGGAAAGAAACTGCAATATGTGGATTGTATTGAATGGGTTACATTTATGTAAAATTGTATTCTTAATGCCAGAGTGTTTTTCATTTAGAATGAAATTAAATTCATTTTTTTACATTGAAACAGTTCAGAAAAGTGGGTTTTTTTAAGACCACCTCTAATAATATCTTGATAATATTACCTAAAGGATTATTGTTTATTTATTTTATATTATTATTTATATATATGTATGTGTAGATAAACATATGTGTAGATATACATATATACATACATATGTCTGCATATATTTCTTGGACCAAATATTGCAGCCTTCATTAGGTTAAGAGTTTAATGCCAGTTAAGAATTTAATGCCAGTTAAGAATTAATGCAGTAATCCAGCACACTTAGAGATACACTGGAGGACACCTTTATCCATGAGCACTTACAGGGAAAACATAAAACCTTATTTTGCCATTGTTTTTACTGCAACAGATTCACAGACTGGGAGTGGTGTCTGCATTCAGGGTGCCTTACACTCACTTGTTACCTTACAGTAAGGAGGAAATTTCACAGCAATTATTAAATCAGTGGAAACATGGAAAATACTAAGGCAATAGATTTTGCTACCAAAACCTCTTGTTTTCACAGTGAAATGAGATTTCACTCTAACTGTTGAAATGTAATTTTAGGAAACTCATCAGAATACCTGAATCAGAATTATATTAGGAAGTGACTGGACTTTTAAAGAAATATTTTTAAATGTAATTTTTCATTCTGTGCTGCCAGCTTGGTGCTTCATTCATTGTTTCTGTTTTCACATGTTTTCCATAACCTTTGCAATCACAGAACACACTTCCCATCTCTGATGTGAATGAAGTTTTTGTTGATGTTGTAAATAATGAATGCTTCACGTGTACCATTAATTCTTCCTTGTGCTTTGGGGAGCCCAGAGGTTTCTTGCACAGTCTGCAGAACCACAGCTCCACTCCAGAGGACGCTCGTGAGTGGAACTCTAGATTTTCACTGGAGAAGCGATAGCTGAAAAGGGAGTGTTCCAGCCCCAGGAAGTTTAAGACAAGGGAGTTCAGTGGAAGAAAGTTCAGTATTTCCATGTGTTATTGGCAACACCACTGTCAAGTGAATTAGCTGGGTTTGTTCACAAGGAGTGGTTACAGAATACCTGCAGCTTTCTTTCTTTGTAAGATCATACCTGTGGTTTTCCATGTAATGATCCTGTGCACTGACCCTACCTGTGCCTTCACACACCACAACGCCGAGGCCAGATCAAAGACTGAAAAGAGGCCTTCCTGTAGTAAGGCTTCAGTTCAGGTAATCCAGATCCAGGGAATAAGGAACTTCCTCTAACTTTATGGGTGACTGGTTTTGAAGTCAGTGGTTGTGACTGCAACTTAAAAAAACAAAGGCAGTAAAACCTAGGTGAAACAAACAATTCCAAAAGGAGTTTCAGATCATCAGGCTCCTTCAGTGGGAAATTTTACCTCAGAACTTTCATGTGGTTGTGCAGAAAATTCACGCTGTGAAAAACCAGTGTCCATAAAGGAGATAGAGAACTCCTGCAACTTTATTCGAATAAAGGGAGAGATTCCACTGGGGCATACCCTGTGGGGTCTCTCTCGAGGTTTCGGAGGACAAAGCTTCCCTTTTGTCCTAAATTCCTGCCGCATGTTGCTCTCTTCCTTTCCCCATTGGCTGAGTTACTAGGAAGGTACAGCCTTCCTGAACTGCCTACCACATATTCCCCCTTGAACATGTATCCCCTCCCCTGCATCATGCATTGTATGACCATTAAAATGAGCTTTAAGCCCACCTTGGGTGGAGAAGTTAATATTCAGAAGTCAAACCTTCTGGGTTTGGTAACAAACCTGTGCAGCTTGAAGTTAGAGACATTAAGACCCATTAACACCCATTCTTCTTCAGGACCCTCACCCACTGAGCCATTTATAAAGACATTAGCACCTATTTTTCTATCATGGTTTAAAATATAGTCTCAAAAATATTGACTACCTCAGGCTTATTGTACATTGTTTTGGTTTGAGCCTGGCCAGAGGCTAGGAACTCCCCAGGCTCATGGTCTTCCCCCCGGGCTTCTCGCAGCCGGACAGAGG